>LBNU01015868.1:49462-69809 GCA_014162995.1 Artemisia annua
GCTGGTGATGGCTGGTGGTGGGTAATCATTCCATACCTCCCCATTTACTGGGTAAAGCCCCATTACCCGATACTAAACAATGATTGCATTCCCTAGGTAGTCATAATCAGAGATGTTTAATCATTACCTTTCCCAATCCCCACCCCTCATTAGCCCCAACCAAGCACCCGCTTAGCTAACTCGAAATGTGTAACTAGTTTGTTGTGACTTGATATTGAATCGCCTTGGACAAAATAAAATATATAAATAAAAAGATTTGTTAAATTAACATTTTGTAAATATATCTGTTATTAAATTTGATTTAGGATTTAGCGTTTCGGGTTTATGGTTTAGCGTTTAGGGTTAATGGTTTAGGGTTTACGGTTTGGGAAGTGATACGTACACCACTAAATTACACTGATGATGCACACAATACAAGTGGCATTAGACGCTTCATATATATAGTATTATGCCTTAAGTTGTATGTCATGCATGTACAATGAGTTGGTTGAACAACTAGTTGTACCTGCATGCTTTGTGAATAAATGTTTGTCCGTGACTCGTTTGTTGTGACTTGATATTGATTCGACTTAAATTAATAGTTGTAAACGAATTAAACGTTGTTCAGTGAACATTGATCATGAACTGTTCGGCAAACGTTCATTTATGTTCGTTTATTTATTAAGTGAACNTTAAATTAACATTTTGTAAATATATCTGTTATTAAATTTGATTTAGGATTTAGCGTTTCGGGTTTATGGTTTAGCATTTAGGGTTAATGGTTTAGGGTTTACGGTTTGGGAAGTGATACGTACACCACTAAATTACACTGATGATGCACACAATACAAGTGGCATTAGACGCTTCATATATACAGTCTTATGCCTTAAGTTGTATGTCATGCATGTACAATGAGTTGGTTGAACAACTAGTTGTACCTGCATGCTTTGTGAATAATTGTTTGTCCGTGACTCGTTTGTTGCGACTTGATATTGATTCGACTTGAATTAATAGTTGTAAACGAATTGAACGTTGTTAAGTGAACATTGATCATGAACCGTTCGGCAAACGTTCATTTATGTTCGTTTATTTATTAAGTGAACATTTCATGAACCTCACGGTAACCCGTCCCTTGTGCGTTTTCGTCCGTTTTAGTCGTTTCTAAACCATTTCAGTACACGTTTTCGTCCGTTTTTTCATGTTTTAGTCCCTTTTCATCTATTTAAGACGTTTTCCTCCGTTCTAATACGGGTTCGTCTATTTTACACATGATTGTACATTTACTTACATTTTATACATTTTCTTACGTTCTTACACATTATCGCCCGATTTAGTCGCTTTCCATCCGTTTTTAGCCATTTTTGTTTGTTTTTACACGTTTGTGTGTTTGATGACCCGGATAAAAATATATTTGATTTAATGAAACCGAACTAATCGAACAACCCGATTTACGCGTTTAGCCCATTTTAATCGGTTTCCATCCGTTTTTAGCCATTTTTTGTTTGTTTTTACACGGTTTTGTGTTTAATAACCCGAATAAAAATATAACCGATTTAATGAAACCGAACTAACACAACAACCCGATTTACACGTTTACTCCGTTTTCATTTGTTTCCATCCGTTTTTAGCCATTTTTTGTTTGTTTTTACATGTTTTTGTGTTTAATGACCCGAATAAAAATATAACCGATTTAATGAAACCGAACTAATAGAACAACCCGATAACCGAACCGATCAATGCCGCTAATTTACAGTCATAGTTTAAAGGAAGGAGGGCTTAGTTTGCCTTTTCTAACAAAATTATTGTCCATGTTTGACTTTTTAAGTTTTTTTTTTTTATAGTTTTGACCTTAGATATTTTTATTTGTGTTGTATAATACTTGATGAAAATTATACAAATGAAAATACATTTAAAACACAATCCATTCATCTATTTCACACAAAGTATTATATAAGCTTAGTTTGCCTTTTCTAACAAAATTATTGTCCATGTTTGACTTTTTAAGTCTTTTTTTTATAACTTTGACCTTACATTTTTTTTTTTGTGGTATAATACTTGATGAAAATTATACAAATGAAAATACATTTAAAACACAATCCATTCATCTATTTCACACAAAGTATTATATAAGCTTAGTTTGCCTTTTCTAACAAAATTATTGTCCATGTTTGACTTTTTAAGTCTTTTTTTTATAACTTTGACCTTACATTTTTTTTTTTGTGGTATAATACTTGATGAAAATTATACAAATGAAAATACATTTAAAACACAATCCATTCATCTATTTCACACAAAGTATTATATAAGCTTAGTTTGCCTTTTCTAACAAAATTATTGTCCATGTTTGACTTTTTAAGTCTTTTTTTTATAACTTTGACCTTACATTTTTTTTTTTGTGGTATAATACTTGATGAAAATTATACAAATGAAAATACATTTAAAACACAATCCATTCATCTATTTCACACAAAGTATTATATAAGCTTAGTTTGCCTTTTCTAACAAAATTATTGTCCATGTTTGACTTTTTAAGTCTTTTTTTTATAACTTTGACCTTACATTTTTTTTTTTGTGGTATAATACTTGATGAAAATTATACAAATGAAAATACATTTAAAACACAATCCATTCATCTATTTCACACAAAGTATTATATAAGCTTAGTTTGCCTTTTCTAACAAAATTATTGTCCATGTTTGACTTTTTAAGTTTTTTTTTTTTATAGTTTTGACCTTAGATATTTTTTTTTGTGTTGTATAATACTTGATGAAAATTATACAAATGAAAATACATTTAAAACACAATCCATTCATCTATTTCACACAAAGTATTATATAAGCTTAGTTTGCCTTTTCTAACAAAATTATTGTCCATGTTTGACTTTTTAAGTTTTTTTTTTTTATAGTTTTGACCTTAGATATTTTTTTTTTTGTTGTATAATACTTGATGAAAATTATACAAATGAAAATACATTTAAAACACAATCCATTCATCTATTTCACACAAAGTATTATATAAGCTTAGTTTGCCTTTTCTAACAAAATTATTGTCCATGTTTGACTTTTTAAGTCTTTTTTTTATAACTTTGACCTTACATTTTTTTTTTTGTGGTATAATACTTGATGAAAATTATACAAATGAAAATACATTTAAAACACAATCCATTCATCTATTTCACACAAAGTATTATATAAGCTTAGTTTGCCTTTTCTAACAAAATTATTGTCCATGTTTGACTTTTTAAGTTTTTTTTTTATAACTTTGACCTTACATTTTTTTTTTTGTGGTATAATACTTGATGAAAATTATACAAATGAAAATACATTTAAAACACAATCCATTCATCTATTTCACACAAAGTATTATATAAGCTTAGTTTGCCTTTTCTAACAAAATTATTGTCCATGTTTGACTTTTTAAGTCTTTTTTTTATAACTTTGACCTTACACATTTTTTTTTTTGTGGTATAATACTTGATGAAAATTATACAAATGAAAATACATTTAAAACACAATCCATTCATCTATTTCACACAAAGTATTATATAAGCTTAGTTTGCCTTTTCTAACAAAATTATTGTCCATGTTTGACTTTTTAAGTCTTTTTTTTATAACTTTGACCTTACATATTTTTTTTTTGTGGTATAATACTTGATGAAAATTATACAAATGAAAATACATTTAAAACACAATCCATTCATCTATTTCACACAAAGTATTATATAACACAAGAAAGAAAAATTAAGGGAAAAGTTGTAAAATAAAGACTACAAATAAAGTAAACGAATGGACAATATTGGAATGAGGTGGAGCTAGTATCATCATCACTCTCCTCGGTTTTATGAAATAAGCCGCCTACGCAACTTCATGATCTTGGAGAAAAGGTAAGCGAAATTTTTTGAAAATAATTGAAAAGAATTTGGAGCCAAAATTTTCATCCAAAATTTTAAAACACCTAATTATCTGCCATTTAACACAAATAAGATCCCATATTCATGAAAAAACCCTGTTTGAACTCCTAAACTAAAGACTGCAACTAAAACAAAAAAATCAAATCTTCAATCTTACTCTCCAATCTAGTATCATTTTCTTGTACACATTATTGCTTTTTTAAAGACCACAATGGAAATAATTGAAAACAACGTTGATACTGATCATATTTCGCTTGCACTTGATGAAGGTGATGATGTTAACGCAATACGATATGAGGACGATGAATATCATTCATCTGATGAAGATGTCAACGAACCAAATAAACCAGTACCTATTAGGGGCAGAACCATGCTAGCTAAGTTTCGCCGTCAATATGGGCATCCTGGTCAAGCAAAGCACAAGGTAACCTTCGATGGGTTGAATAGGGTAACAGGACCAAACAGAGCTCTGTTTTCGAGTTTCTTAGGAGATACGGTGCGTGACCAGATAGGTTTGAAGGTTCTATCCTGGAAGAAGGTGGATGAAGAAGCAAGAAAAAAATTATGGGATGAAATCACGGTACATATATACTTATTTTTAACCCAGTACTACATATATAAGTTTAATTTATCAATTATCTGCAACTAATTAACAACATTGTGTTAATCTTTGCAGAAATATTTTGATGTTGAGGTGACATACAAAAAGGGGATAATGAATCGTCTTGGTCAACTGCTAAGGAATTTCAGAATGAAAATCAAGGAACAATACATATTGCCCAACCTTGAAACACCTTCGAAATTGAAAGAACGCCCTGAAAAGTATAGTACAAATATCACACCAGAAGAATGGGTTGAGTTTGTAACCTACACGACCGCCGAGGCATTCAAGGTTTTAATTAGTCATCTTTATTTTTAAGTCTATATGTCATTTCATAATTTTTAGTTTGCAGCATTACCGCATCTAAACTCCTTAATTATGATTTTGTGTTTTTTAGGAGAAATCAGTTAAAGCTAAACTGTCCCGTTCCCAAAATATTTATCAGCATAGAATGGGACGAGGTGGATATGTTTATGTTAAAGAGCTAATGGTAAGGTTACATACTGTTTGTTTTACTAATTGATCAGCCGGAGTCGATTATATATCTTGGTTTATAACTTTACATGTGTATGCACTTGATGTTCATTAGATTGAAAACAAAGAAATTGAAGCAAATGATGAACCCCCGCGTAGTGTGTTGTGGATCAAAGGAAGGCAAAACAAAGCAGGAGAATCTCCAGATGCTGAGATTAGTACAGTGGCAGATAAACTGGTAAATTTGACTGCAAATTCTAGTATTATGTTTATATACCAGCAGCATTAACATTGTACTAGCCGTACTAACTTGTATAGTAGCAGTACTAACTTTTAATACCAACAATTCCCATATTTTTTTTGCAGAAAGAAGCTGACGAAAAGATCAAGGAAGGAACCTTGGAAGTTGATGGTGGCACTGATGCCATGACAGTTGTGTTTGGTAAGGAAAAGGGAGGTTATGCAAGAGGAGTGGGAAGTGGAGTTACATACAAGAAGTATTTTGATCTGCCTCGAAGCAGAAAAGCAACTGATGAAAGACTTGAGTTACTTCAAACTCAACTTGATCATGAGAGAATCGAGCGTCAGAAAAAAGATCAACTGGTCAAGGAACTCTCCGACGAGATGAATGTCAAAGATGCGCAGGTCAAGAAATTGTCCACTGAGATGGCCGAAACAAAGGGACTGGTTGCTAACCTGATGAGTGCGTTGAAATCACAAGGGATGCAGTTTCATTTGGCATCTCAATTGCCATTAGACTCAGATGTAAGCCAACTTTTATGTTGTTAACAATTTCATTTTCTAATGCTAACACCATTGTATTTCTTAATTTATATTGCAGGTGCCGACTCCAATGGCCATTAATAATATAGATATCAGCGCTAATGAAGTGGCCAACGGAACTCGGTCAATTGTGGGTGTTCAGAAGAAGCCTAATGGGACTGAGACTTTGGAAAACATAGTACCGGTAATGGAAACAATGGTAAGGAATAAAACATCCCCCTTTGATTTTTTAATTTTACATACATGACTAATGTACCGTGTTTTATATATACATATAGGAACAACGTGTTCAAAATGTTAAGAAAACGCCAAAGTCACGACAAAACAGGCCTGCAGATTCCCAATCGCAAGGAGATGCGTCTCCGACAACAGAACTACCAAAAGTATGTATTTCAACATGTTTCTTTTTATTCATTTTTTTTAAATATTGTACCGTGTTATATATATACGTATAGGAACCTGTTATCAATGTCGGACCTAAGAAAACGGCTAAGTCACAACGCAACGGGTCTCCAGCTTCCCTATCGCAGGATAATGTGTCTCCAACAACACAACCACTACCAACAGTATGTATTTCAACATGCTTCTTGTTATTCTTTTGTTTAAATAATTTCTGATATATACATGCAAAAATTCTTTATTTTTTAGACAATCAAGTGCAAACTGTGGAACATAAAGAAAACAAATGTTGTTGCTATGGGTACCATACACAAGACACAAGGAAAACAAATGCTGCATAACCAACCACTCCCAAATGATTGCTACAAAGTCTCAATTGATAAATCGTTAGTGGATGCAGCAATCATACCGGACGTAGGGAATAATGGGTTTAAGACTGTTGAGCAAAGCTTAGGTGGTTTCTGTGCATGGCCAAAGGATCAAGTTATTCTTGATGAGGAGGTACGTATATACATGTGTTTTTTCAACCAACATATATATAATTCTTCATATTTAATTCAATGTTAGATATATACAAGCGTCTTTTGTTTACTACAGGTTACACCACCAACTACGAAAACAAAGGTTAGTGAAAACATTCCTGAAGGACTAAAAGTACCAACGAAGCGAAAACATTTGGTCGTCTATAGTGATGCCTTGCAAAGGCAAGCTAAGGCGGGAAAGATTCAAAAGGCTTTAACTTATGCTAGTTGAGAATTTGATTATATGCGACATTAAAATTGTATATATATTTGGTTCAGTTATATACATTATAGTTTTATTGAATTTCAAATTGCTTTTTGTTTTTAATTGTATATATATTTGGTTCAACATATGGTCACACTTATTAACGCTTTTGGCCACTGTTTGCTTAATTGTATGTGACTAAATACCCAAAACAAACATGGTTTGTGTGACTAAATGTTACAAAAGGCCACACAAACATAAAATTAACGTGGCCATTGGATGATCAATAGTCACACAAACTACAAATTTCTTCACTTTGAACAACATATGGTCACACTTATTAACGCTTTTGGCCACTGTTTGCTTAATTGTGTGTGACTAAATACCCAAAACAAACATGGTTTTTGTGACTAAATGTTACAAAAGGCCACACAAACATAAAATTAATGTGGCCATTGGATGATCAATAGTCACACAAAATACACATTTGTTCACTTTAAAGAGCATATGGTCACACTTATTAACACTTTTGGCCACTTTGTTTTAAATTGTATGTGACTAACTCCAAAAAAGCAACACCCATTGCGTGACTAAATCATCACAAACGTCACACTTATTGTATATTCATGTGGCCAAAGGACTGGAAATAGTCACACATAATACACGTTTACTAGAAAGACTCATCTCAAATGTCACATATGTTATATATTTATGTGGCCAAAGGACAAACAATAGTTACTCTCAAAAAATATTCGTGTGACTATAAGGTATTTACGGTCACGGATAATGACTAATCCAACAAAACTTGTGCCTAATTTTTCACACATATTCGGGGTTTTGGTCACTCTTTTTCGATGGAAAAGGCCACGAACTCAACAACGTCACCATATGCCACCTACGGTGGCGGGAATTTTGGTGACACACGACGAAAAAAACGTGTGTGAATATATGCCTATCGTCACGCATTTTGGGCGTGACTGATAGAACTTTATGTACCAGTGAAATGTTGAAACAACCGAGACTTGACTAAAATAAAGAAAACTTAGGTTCTAACAAAGCCCTTTCCATAAGCCCTAAGCTAGTTTAGGTAACTTAGATAAGCTAAAATTAGTTAAACATAAGCTAGGAAACCTTTTTGTTTCATAAAAATATAGTTTGCATGGAATTAGGACTAGTTTTGCAAAGTTTTCCATGCATAGGGGTATATATGGTAACTTTCTGAAAATATTAATTCTAGGGAATATTTTTGACATTTCTTAGAAATTATAAGTATAAGGACTCTTTTTGCAAAGTTATAAAACCCTAGGATAAAAAGTTAAATAGTTATAAACTTAAAAGGACTAGTTTTGCAAAAGTTATAAAGTTAAGGTTATAAATGGTAAATATAGAAAACTTATAAGTCCAAGGGTCATTTCAGTCATTTTTCCAAAATATAGAAGTATAGGGACTAATTATGTCAAGTCTAGATAGTTATAAACCTAAGTAATATAAGTATTATAAGTATAGGATAGATTTTGTAAATATATTAAACTATAAGGGTATAAAGTAAAAAATATTAAAGTTAGAAGCATAACACAATACTAGAGAGCTTCATGTGAGGAGTACTATGTGGATATTTTGTTTTGACGAGTTTGTTGGGTTTACGATTTAAAGTGCCCTGACTCCTCAAACGATTATTGCATATACTTCTGAATTATGATTGCCCGAACAGTGTTATGTTATAACTAAACCCTAATAACAACATAACTCAATAGTAAGGAGCTTCATGTGAGGAGTATTAACTTCTGAATTATGATGGCCTGAACGGTATTATGTTGATAACATAATACAATAGTAAGGAGCTTCATGTGAGGAGTCTTATACTTCTGAATTGTGATGGCCCGAACGGTATTGTGTTATATCTAAAACCCTAAAAACCCAAAGAATAATTAATTAAGAAACTTAAACTAAACAACTAAAGCTTGACATACATCCACAACTACAACAACATCAGGATACGTGAGTAAGGCAGTCTAGTTTCCGAGTCACTATTAGATTTCCCTAATCCCAGGTGAGTTTTCGTAACCTCACATCTTTTTAAACTTTTCACCCAAAATGCTTTACAAACCATGTGAGGGGGATACTTGCTACTTGCTTTACTTAAAACCGAATACAAGTCTTTTTCTTTAGTTGTTTCACGAGTAAACTAACTGCCACCACTACATAACTAAAATTCATGAATCTAATCGTTTGGGATATTTTACCCACGCGAACGCGAATATAGTTGATAGATCTATTCGAGTTTGACAACTCCCGTTGGTATTAGCATCTCTTTGGATGGTACCAATAAGTACTATATTTGAACCCACTGAAGGATTAACTTTGGCAAAGTTATCCTTCCCATCCCTTCATGGTGGGTCTTATAGGTGATGTTTCGTGTGACTATAAGGTATTTACGGTCACGGATAATGACTAATCTAACAAAACTTGAGCCTAATTTGTCACACATATTCGGGGTTTTGGTCACTCTTTTTCGATGGAAAAGGCCACGAACTCAACAACGTCACCATATGCCACCTACGGTGGCGGGACTTTTGGTGATACACGACGAAAAAAACGTGTGTGACTATATGCCTATCGTCACGCATTTAGGGCGTGATAGAACTTTTTGTACCAGTGAAAAACATTTTTTTTACTCGTTATTTTTAATAAATTTTGCTACTTTCTTGTTTGTTTCGTGTTTATATCACATCTTTGTGATCAAATCTTGTGCTACAAACTAAAACAACCAACAAAGTCTCAAAATTTTTCAAAAATTTAAGTTTCGTACAATTTGTACTATTTTTCGAGAATTTTTAAATTTTTTGAAATGTAGTTCAAGTTTGCAACTTTCTTTAAGATTTCATCATTTTAAGGTTAGTTATACAAGAATCGTGGATTAAAAACGTGTTTTTTACTTGCTTTTTACAAAAACAAAATCTGCCCAAAGTGTACTCGTTTTCGAGATCTTTAAACCCCAATCTTTCGAGATCTTTGAATTTTGCTCCAAAGGTGTTTCCGTTGCTTACTCAGTGCTTTTCTCTCTTGTATAAGAAAGAAAACACTTCGACTCATTAGATATTGTCGAGCTTGTATAATCTCGATAATTTTGGATAATTTTTTTCGAAAATTTGAAACTTTCGAGAATTTCACAAACTTTACGAAATCATTTTCTGTTTTCGAAATCTTTGGTGTTTTTCGAAATCTTTTCATAATCTTTCGAGAACTTTTCAAATTTCACTAATCTCAAAGATTTCGAAAATTTTTCTTCAAATTTTCTCGATAACTTGTAAACTTTCGAGAACTTTGATACTTTTTCGAGATCTTTGGTAAACTTTCGAGATCTTTGGACTTTAACTGAATTTCGAGATATTTAACCTACAAAGTTTCGAGAACACACTTGGGAAACTTTTCGAGAATTGGCATAACACTTATACCTTCTACAAGATCCATTTTCACACAAGTCTTTCATCATGTCTCAACTACCGTACTCAAACTCTCCTTATACTCCACGTCACAGTACCGACCCTCGTCATGTATTACACTTCGGTAATGAAACATATCCCTCTATGTTGTTACCTGGTAACTACACTTATTGGAAACGACGATTCTTAAAATGGGTTAACGGTCGTCCACAAGCTGATTTCATACTGAAATCCATTCTTCAAGGACCATACCAAATGAAATTCATTGCTGACTCAACTGGGTTCATTGAACTACAAACTAAAGACACTTTGACTGGTTCTGATCTAGCTCAATACGATGCTGATCAACAAGCTGTTTGGTACATCATTTTAGGCCTTCCAAACTCCATCTACTCTAAAATGGACTTTGACGCCAGTGCTCATGAAATGTGGAAACGTCTTGAATTCATGCATCTGTCATACCATGAACTCCGAATGAATCAGCTACTACAGTCATGTCTCCAAAGAAAGTTCCTGAAAAGCATTCTCCCTGCTCCACCTATCACACTTCATAGCTATCTGGAATCGCCACTGACAAATCTAGTAAATCTTGAAGATGATACTACGAATGTGGAAAAGACATCTGCAAATTCTCATGGCAGTGCATATTATCTGCAAGCATATATTTCGGCACTTCACAATGAAGCACGCAACTCTACTCCTGAGATTGATCACACAGTGTCTAACAACGTCTCTTATACTTCTGTCAAGGATGACTTAGATGGAATTGATGCTATGCTATTGATGGCAGATACACAGGAACCCCAAGTAAGTGATTCCAGTCCAATCTATGACACTGATGATCAGTATCAGGTAGTGATGAGCGTGGGATTGCGACCACGCAACAGGTTTTAACTCTAAAGGGATCTTGAGAAGCTTGCAATCCCACCAGGCAGTGTACCTGGTTGGTGTAGTATAGTGTAGTGGTAAGTACGGGGGATTGATCGTTCTCTCACAGGGAATAGTGTTCGTTAGGATAGAAAAACTACTCTAAAAGGCCTAAAGGTGAAGGAAGATTATTTTTGTATTTTTATGTTTTATGGAAAGCAAGTAAAATCTCGGGTTTTGGAGGAGTGGGCGGAATTAGTTGCTAGTAAACTAACCCAAAAACTACAATTGCAAGAAAAATAAAATAACTAAACTATTGTGGTTGTGAAAACTTATATGGAAACAAATGTGTTTACTTAGACTTCCTTACTCCCTAACTATCTTTTACCGGTTAATCGGTGTATGTATTACTTGCGTGGATGACGGGTGTATTCCTTAACAATTCATGGAGTGGCATACATATCTCCCCAATTCTATGAGATCTTATCTCCTCCTACAACTATGCGTACACATAATCATAGGGATTGTAAACAGTGGCTCATGCGTTAAATACTACCTTAATAACCTAGTATGCCTTAGTTACATGTTTCTTAAGACGTTCAAGCATGTTACCATATAGGAGTATTGCCAGTTTTCTTAAGCCTAACATTGATGAAACATTCATCCCAACAAAGTAATAACATACCAATCAACCAATAATTAATAGTTAGTTTTCATTAGATCTAAGCAAACACAAGAAAAATCTGGCCTAGCATGTTAATTGAAAGACAAGCATAAGATATAATTAACCAACACATAGACATATTGATTAATTTAAGTGAGGACTTATCTTTAATTGAACATGAAGGTTTCAAGGGTGAAAAACTCTTGAAATTACAGCTAAAATCGTCTTTAAGGTTTTTCCCAAACTTGTACCAAAAGTTCCACACTAATGAATGAAAAATAAGAAAATATATATAGATTTTACATTCTGACGGCGTCAGGTTATAGGTTCTGACGCCGTCAGCTCGCCGTCATTAGGGTTCTCGGATGGCCTAGATTTACTTCTGACGCTGTCACCCTTTAAATTGCTCTGGGCCGTCACTCTTTAAGTTAACACCTGACGGCCTACATTCTCTAACACCTGACGCCGTCAGGTGTAAACATCTTGTTTTCTTCATAGGGCGTCTAGTGTAATCTGACTTTACTCCTTTGTCAACGTTGGCTGACGGCGTCACCTTGTGACTTTGACGCCGTCAGGTAGGAAATCCAGCTTCTTTTAAGACTTTGTCGTTTTCTTCACTTTTATGCTCCAAAAAGTCCAACTATGCATGTTTTCCAGAATTCTTCTCAAAAGTACCTAAAATGACAAAAGGAACGATTTAGGGCAATATTTGATCATATTTACTCGAGTTAGGGCTTAAATGACCCCTTAAAACGGGTACACTTTTCGTCTCATCAAATACCCTTACACTTGAGATTTGCTTGTCCTCAAGCAAATAAGCTTTTATTCCAATCAAAATATGATGTAACAACTCGTATTTTTAGGTCATAATTTTAACTTTAAAATCTTACTATTCATCCCCGAAAAAAAAATTACTATTCACTATCGTAGTTTTTACTATTCACTATTTTCCGAAAAATTGAGTTTTACAAGTTTTATCTTACATATAACTTTAAGAGTTAAGTCGCGTAACCGAGAAACATCATTTTGTGCACAACATATAGACTAGAGTTAGTTTACATATTGCCAGTATCGTCATATTCATTTTGGGTCTTGCTTGTGTTTGCATTTTTAGTCGTTCATATCCATTTATTAAATAAACGCATTTACACGATTTTTGTGCACGAACAATATACCCGATACTCCCGACAATGGTTCTAATATATTTTAATACTCATTACAATGTTACGAATATTTTAGTATTATTTCACCCAATGTTTTAAATTCATTTATTATGTATATTCTTAAATATATATATTTACGATAACTTAAGTATTTGCGAAACGGTAATTATTTAAACACCCAATACTTATACAAAATATATTTTCATAATTTTTATGACTTTATTATGTCTCATTTGGCCCCGTTAAAATTTACTTCAAGATAACTCAATACCCAAAACAATAATATAACACATTATTATATCTAATAAACAAGATATTTTAGACAAAGCAATTAATGAGAGCATACCCCTTTTTATTCTTTTTCTTCCTTCCTGTCTTTCACGCCACCCTCCCATCACCTTTGAATTTTTGGACCAATCTTCATTAATTGTTTACTAACTTTCCATTTTATAATATATATATCACTAGATATTTTGAGCATATATAGAAGATAACTAGCATTTCATTTCGAGACTTTCTAAAAAAAAAAACAAAGAAATACTCTATCTAGCTCTTAAAAGTTTCGGCCAGGGGAGAAACAAGAGAAGAAATTCGATTTTGAACCTTTCAAGTGTATTTCGATCTTTTACGGGTTTATATTTTAGTTACAAAAGGTTTTGGAGTTATATTCGGGTTATATTGTTCTAGTTCCTATCACAAATCCATCATATTCAAGTAAGATTAAAAACTATTTTTATACTTTTACTTATGTATTGTATACATTCCTTATGCTCATTTATGCATTCACTAAGTTTAAATATTTATTTAAACTCATTTCATCACCTATATCACCTGTATACATGTTTGTGAGATTTTATTATGTTTTATTTTTATTTTGGAACTATATGTAGTTGTTTAAATGGAAAATAGATTTTGGAAACAAAAATGTAGTTGTTTAAATGGATTAATACGGATTTGTAACGAATAAGATACGAGTTTTCTAACATATATTATCAATAACTATTTTCAGAAAATTTAATAGTTGCTGTATGGATTTCGAGTTAGTAAAACCGAGCTTTAAAAGATAAACCAAGTCCCCGAGACTTTAAAATGTGTTAGTATACTTAAATACCTTCGTAGGGATAGGTAGAACTTTACAAACCGAGCTATAACGAAGAAGTTATGACTTAACGAAGTTATCGACGAAAAATATATTTTTGACAGCTTTTTCTAATAGAGAGTAGTAACCAGTTTTTATTTTAGAAATAAATTTTCGACGCTTTAAGTGCGGTTTTGGACAAAATGACTTAAATGGAACTTGTAGCGTTTTGGTTCCTTATTGTAGTTGAATCATAAACTTATCAAAATATATACTACCAAAACATTCATATCGTAATTACGATACATACTTGCTTAAAATCCAAAAAGGGTATATTTTGACTATTGACATAAAATAACGAAGCAACGCTATTAGTATAACCAAACTTACAAATAAACATGTACGGTGATATAACATTTATAAATTGCATAACATGACATCATTATATGACCTAAATCATATCATTCATATTAGGTTGCGGGTAGTTTCTGAGCCTCTATTTCCGTGCACACTTTCTTGCATCGTATTACTTATTGCTTGAGGTGAGTATTCACGAACCCCTTTTTCTAACTATTTTTAATCGCTTTGGGGTGGATGCATGAATTACTAATTGAACTCTCTGAACATTGTTTTGAACCGTAAGATATATACTTTGAACCATTTGACTTGATTTTGAACCCTTTAACTATTTTGAACTCTTTTAACTTGTCAGGACCTTATAACTTGTTTGAACTCTTGACCTTGACTTGAACTTTTAAACTCGACTTAAACTTTTAAACTTAATGTACCGTACGTACCATGACCTAAAGTCTCCCTTGTTCGGAGCATTCTTGACCTAAAGTCTCCCCTGTCTACGGAGCAGCAATATGAAATCTCCCCTGTCTATGGAGTAGTTTTGACTTAATAATATATAATAGTTTGTGAATGATGTACTGTTCGTACATCCGCAATTGTTAGTCTCCGACTGGTTTGCCGTTCGCACTCCAGTTTATACGTACCGTTCGTACGGCTTCCTTGTGTGGAGCAGTAGGTAGTATGGATAGCGCTATTAGAGGTCGGCCAACCTCTCATTCCCTTGTCTACGGAATGCATATTATTTATTTTAGGAGCTTTGCCACATACTTTATTATATACTATGTGCCCTTATTGTGAACTGTATTGACCACGTGTACCTTGACTACCAGACATACGACTTTTTATGCAATGGGTTGTGAACACACAGGTTACAAGTCTTGTATGGGCGGGACTTGCAACTGAGTGGATTGACAATGCCTTTGCCTTGTGAACTTTCTCTAAAGGTTTTTCATATTATATAAACCGTGTGTACTCACCAACTATTTTCATAGTTGACCCGTTTTCTCTCATGCATTTCAGGTGATCGTCAGTAAGCTTTTCTTCAAGGTCTTTGCATAATGAAGTTTTCACGTGTCACTACTAATCATTATGTATTAAAATGTTATCTTTTGGAAACCAAACTTTATGTTTTAACTGCCGAAGTCGGCTAAACTAATATTGTAATGATGTACTCTTTCCTTTAAATCTTAAATAATGGTATGTTCTATTATCTTATGCTTGTGTTCCTTTCCAGTTACACCTCGTGTTTCCGCTTTAGCGGGGTGTGACATATGAGTTAGGGGTCATTTTACACAAATATAAAAGTAATTACAACAAGTAGTGTTTGGATACTCTCATCTCTCAAGTGTCATAGAATCATATCTCATAAATGAAAACGGAAAATATCTCTCACTACCTGTCATAGCAAATAGATTACCATAGAATTATTTCTCCAAGTCTTCAACGCTTGCATTCATATGCTCAGAAATGGGAACAGGAACTTAACAGGGAAGTCAAAACCATAATGAATGTGTTTCAAGAAACTGAACAAGCGATTTTAAAGCAAAAACGTCGAAATCAATTTTTACAAAAAGAAGCTAATTGACTCTTGGAACATGTTCTTAGTGCTGATATAATTTCTGTGATTATGAATTCTCTTTATGAATCTGGTACTTCTATGCTTGTTGATGATCACTATGATGATATTGAGTTATTGTCTAAACAAATTGAGACATTAAAAGATGAAAACATGAATCTCCGACAACACAATGATGATGTGCAAAACAAACTTTCTAATGAGATTTTTCAACTCAACAAAAAGCTTGAATGGTGTCAAAACCAAAGTATTGATTTCGAACTAAAAATGCAAAGTCTTAACACTTCCACATCCTTTCAAAAAGAAAACGAGGAATTAAAAAGTCAAATTTCAAAATATAAAAAGGAAATTGCAGAATTGCAAGAAGTTACAGACTATTGGAAAAAGAGTCGAGATAACTATCTCAGTTCAAACAGAAAGCTCGAAGTGAAATTCAAGATAACACATTATCATTGAGTTGAAAGAGAAAATACGTGAACTTGAAAAATGAAAATTTGTCAACACTAAAGTAGTTGCACCAGGAATGTACTCATTAGACATAAACAATGTAGAACAACACACTCATAAGTCTAATATGGATCCTTCCACTTCTACAGGAATAGTTGCCACTCCTAGCGTTAGCAGATCTAAGCATAAACGTATGAAAAGGAAGAATATGATTTTGCAACGTAGAAGAGAGACACTAGAAGCCTCTGAAGTAGAAGAACACCCTAGGACTTTGAATAATACTCATCTTGCACTAGATTTAGATTTTGATTTGGCAAATTGTAATCTTAATCGTTGTGTAACGAATGATGAACCTTTAAATGCTTTGAATGTTAATCCTTCATGTGTGTTTTGTCGTAAGAGTATGTTATCTGGTGATCATTCTAAATGTGTTGCGAATTCTCTTTTATCTCGTTTTAAGAAATGTACATCAGGTAGGAAATCTAGGCCCAATAATGCTTCAAAATCTGTGCTAGGACTTATGCCTTGTGTAGTTTCTAAGAATGATGTAGTCCACCCACTAGTTGCGAACAATAACCCTAGGAACATGCCATCATTTAGCGAATTCACTAAGAAAAAGGCTAAATCTAGTTGGAATTGGCAACGTTGGTTACAAAGAACACATAACTTTAAATGGATTCCTAAAATTGTTAATATGTGTGCTTCTAACCCAACGGAACCCACAACTTCTTCGGGTTCCACCCTTACCATTGTACCATCGTCGTCTCTTTTATGTGATGCAGGTGGTGCAAATTGTTCTCTGGATTGTTGATAGCGGATGCTCCCGACACATGACAGGCAATCTCAAACTGTTAAGAAACTTTGTCTCAAAGTTCATTGGTACTGTCAGATTCGGGAATGATCATATCGCTGCAATTATGGGGTATGGGGACTATGTCAGTGGGAATATCGAAATTAGTCGTGTTTATTATGTTGAAGGCCTCGGTCACAAATAGTCGGTCAATTTTCTGATGGTGATCTGGAAGTTGCATTCAGGGAGCAAACATGCTTTGTTCGTGATCTACAAGGAACTGATCTCATGTCCGGCACACGTGGAAACAGTCTTTATACAATTTCAGTGTCCGACATGACCGCTTCCTCTCCCATCTGTCTACTTTCAAAGGCTGAATCGACAAAATCCTGGTTATGGCACAAACACATGTCTCATCTCAACTTCAAAACTATGACTGATCTTGCTCGCCATAAACTAGTTGACGGACTTCCAAGGTTCGGATATACAAAGATCACTTATGTCCCACTTGTGAACAAGGAAAGAGAAAACGTGCACATCTAAGTTCAAAACCAGAACCAAGCACCGATCATGTTCTTCAACTTCTTCATACGGATTTATGTGGCCCAATGCGAGTACAAACGATCAATGGGAAACGTTACATTCTTGTGATAGTCGATGACTTTTCCAAATGGACTTGGGTCTACTTTCTTCGAAGCAAAGATCAAGCTCCATCGATGATAATCACCTTTCTCACGAAAATTCAGGTTCAACTTCGCAACACAGTCAGAATCGTAAGAACAGACAATGGAACTGAATTCAAGAATCAAACTCTTCGTGATTACTTTGAGAAAGTTGGAATTGAACATCAAACATCAATTGCACGGACTCCCGAACAAAATGGAGTGGTCGAAAGACGCAACAGAACGTTAGTGGAAGCCGCACGAACGATGCTCATTAATGCTCAATTACCAGATTATCTTTGGGCAGAAGCCGTCTCAACCGCATGTTACACCCAAAATCGTTGTATGATCAATAAACGTCACAAAGTCACACCGTATGAAATTGTTCACAAACGAAAGCCTAACATACAACACTTTCATGTATTTGGTTCTCTATGCTATCCAAATAATGATCGTGATGATCTTGGAAAACTTAAAGCAAAGGCTGACGTCGGTATCTTCATTGGATATTGTGAAAACTCAAAAGGATTTCGAATCTACAACCGTCGTACTAGAGAGATTCAGGAGACTATTCATGCTAATTTCGATGAGCTCACAGAAATGGCTTCTGAGCAAAACAGCTTAGGACCCGCAACCAACCGTCTAAACTTTCCAGATTCTTCAGCTGAACCGTTGTCACTAACTCGTCGAGAATTGGAAACATTGTTTTCTCCTTTGTTCGATGATTCATTTGAGACACGTGCACCAGATGTATCCACTAGTTCCGCTGCTCAACCTGATAATATTCAAGTACCTGATACAACGGTTACTACAACAACAATAGTAACACCCGATGCACCCCCGACTGAATCACCAACAATAGAAGAACAAACCGCTTCCAACACCGACAACCCAACTGAAGATCTGAACCAACAACAAGTACCCGAACCTGCAAATTATGATCCAAATGCGTTCTTCAATCCGTTTGCTCCGACTCCGAACCTTTCTGATATTGCTGAGTCGTCAACACGCAACTTGGAACCAACTAATATGCAGCAGTTTCATAACCCTCACCCTTCAACACATCATTGGACTCGTGACCATCCAATTGTCAACATTATTGGTCATCCAACAGCTCCAGTTATGACTAGACAAAAACTTCACTCCGATGCCGAACATTGCATTTATGCTCTAACAGTTAGTCATGAAGAACCGAAAAATATTAAAGAAGCTCTCACTTACGACAACTGGATTGAATCAATGCAAGAGGAATTCAACCAATTCAAACGTCTTGAAGTTTGGGAATTAGTTGAACGACCGGATGGGGTTTATGTCATTGGGCTAAAATGGATTTGGAAAAACAAGTTGGACGCAGAAGGCAACGTTATTCATAACAAATCACGTTTGGTAGCTAAAGGATATACTCAAGAAGAAGGAATTGACTTTGAGGAATCTTTCGCACCCGTGGCTAGACTCAAAGCTGTTCGAATATTTTTGGCATACGTTGCTCACAAAAACATGGTCGTTTATCAAATGGATGTGAAAACTGCATTTCTGAACGGTCAATTACGTGAGGAGGTATACGTTAGTCAACCAGAGGGATTTATCGACCCAAAGCACCCAAATCATGTCTACCGACTTAAGAAGGCTCTCTATGGTATCAAACAAGCCCCCAGGGCGTGGTATGATAAACTTACTGCTTTTTTGTTTGCTAATTCTTTCACTAAAGGTTTATTAGATCCAACTTTGTTTATTCAAAAACACGGTGAAGATGTTTTAATTGTGCAAATATATGTCGATGACATTATTTTTGGTTCTACAAACAAAAAGTACTCAAACACTTTTGCCAGACTAATGAAACAAAATTTTGAAATGTCAATGATGGGTGAACTTATGTTCTTCTTAGGACTACAAGTTCATCAGTCACCCCGTGGAATTTTCCTTAATCAGTCCAAATACGCTCTTGAGATAATTAAGAACCACGGAATGACCAGTTGTGATACTTAGAATACTCCTATGGCCAACACAACTAAGTTAGATGCGGATCCAAATGGGAAACCAGTTGACCCTACAAAATACCGTAGTATTATTAGGTCACTCATGTATCTCACCGCTAGTAGACCGGATATTGTATTTGCTGTATTTATGTGCTCTCGCTATCAGTCCAGTCCTACTGAACGTCACCTCAATGAGGCTAAGAGAATCCTTCGATACGTAAAGGGAACCATTCACTTGGGGATCTGGTATCCGAAGGATGCCGGTTTTGAACTAATAGCTTTTTCAAACGCTGATCATGCAGGCTGTATGGATAAACGCAAAAGTACTTCTGGTGGTTTGCAGTTTCTTGGAGATAAACTCGTGTCTTGGCAATCAAAGAAGCAGGATTGCACCTCACTTTCGTCAACAGAAGCTGAATACGTTGCCATGTCTGCCTGTTGTGCACAAGTCATTT
>LBNU01015868.1:83962-144798 GCA_014162995.1 Artemisia annua
GGCGTGGTAGTGGAAGCTCGTCGTTCCGAATGGAGCTGCGACAAGGTCCATGATAGATCTAAATCGGAACGATGTAGTGAAGGTATGCGGTTTACCTAGTACGAGATACGTTCTAACACATGCTGGCTAGCAAACATGCTTGAGTATGATCACTCAGAGTTCGATACCGTGACTGGATGTTGTTGATGTGTCTAAAGCCTAAGACTGTAATTCTACACCAACGATTTTAGTTGACGTTTTTAAGCATCATGTTTTTCTAGCGCTCGTGCTTAAACTAAGAGATTCAGATGTGTGTATCATGATCCGCGACTAAGGCTGACTAGATGAGAGCTCCTTGTAGCTGCATACCAAAGTGGGTTCTTGATGAGGTGTTTGAAGATTGCGATGTGTCCGTATTTTGTACGGGTATTACGTGTTATGACACTTTGTGTCTATAAAGCTTGGCTCCTATTGTTGTGCATGTAGTATTTTCTCCCCTACTTGGACACTTGTAGTTGTGAATAGAGTAGCTCTAATGAAGTTGCATGCCTCTGGCGTTCCCGCCTTTGGCCGACTTTGAGGGTGTGACAGGCGGCAGGGCTGCGCCTTTTCCATTTTATTATATTACAATAATTGTAAACTTGAAATACATTCCCAATTATATTTTACTAAACAAACAACATTTTAATCTAAATTCAAATCCTAAACCCACATATATACCAAACGGGCCTCAAAATGTTGTAAAAAAACTTTTCAAAAAGCTTTTACTACAATGCAAAAACTTTTTCAAAAAGCTTTTTAGAATAGTGAAAAGTTATAATCACTTTTTCCTTTACGGATGCTATAAAGGCATGAACAATGTTTTAGAGGGTTATATATATATATATATATATATATATATATATATATATATATATATATATATATATATATATATATATATATATATATATATATATATATATATATATATATATATAAAAGGAATAGATATTTATTTTTTTTGAACATCAAAATATATTAAAAGAAGCTGAAGCCAAAACACTACAAAGCATCACTCCTCACTATGGAGGTAATATCACAAGGAAAGTTATCAACCCAAATGAAATTTACATCAGAACCATAAGCAACTTTTGCAACATGATGAGCCGCAAAGTTACATTCACGAGGAGCCCAACACAACTGCAAATTCATTTGAGACTTCCAATATTCAATATCTGAAACCAAAGCCGCTAAAGACCAGGGTGGCACATCTTCCGTAGAAGCAAGCGAAATTGCCGACTGAGAATCAGATTCAATAAAAGCATGATGCCATCCGTTTGTAGCAGCAAGGATACAAGCTGATCGAATGGCACTCAACTCAGCAGCAAGAACCGATTCACTACGACACTTTTCACCCAAACATTGAAGCAAAGAGCCATTACAATTACAAGCAACAATCTCAATAGCGGCAGATGAGCCTTTAAAAGAGGCATCACATTTAAGCTTCACGAGATTTGAAGTGGAGGGTCCACTTACATGAACTTTCATGCGAGACGTCATTGGTATTTGGCATAGAAGTGGTATTAGAAGAAGCAACTGATTGAAAAACATCATCATTAATCTGAGCTTCCAAAATGACACTACGAGGAAAAATATTGACTTGCTCAAATATGTAGCGATTTCTCACTTTCCAAATAGACCATGCAAGTGTGGCAAAAGAAGACAAGAACTTTGTAGATGCATCTTTAGATTGGAAAGGCTGTAACAAAGATATTACACGAGAAGAAATAGTACCTGATAAACCGTCTAAACGAAGGCCCAAGTTGGAGCCAAACCAAACAGGCTTTGTCCATTCACATTCAAATAACAAGTGTTCTACAGTCTCAGGGGAGGAATGGCAAATGAGGCATGTTGGGGAGGTTGCACAGTTGCGTCAAAATAAAGCTTCAAGCATAGAAAGGGCATTTGAACAGGCCCTCCACCAAAAATTAAGAATTTTTGTAACTGTTTTTAAACGCCAAATTTGTTTCCAAAAACCACTTGTTGGAGTTCCAGATGAAGATGCATAACCTGCCCCATTCTCTTTCCATGTAAGCGCTTGACAATATCCGGATCGAACTGTATAAATCCCTTTGGAAAAATAATGCCAATAAGCTTATCTTAAGCCCCTGTAATAGAAATAGGAATGCGAGAGATAAAATCTCCTTCAATAGGAAATAAATGAGCTTGTAATTTATTTACATCCCATTTTCCATGACATATGAAATCAAAAACTTTTAAAGAATTTAAAAACGGACCACGGGGATGATGGGTGTAAAAGTCTTTCTCGTATGGAAACCACTTTTGGTCCAAAAAGAAATATTTTCCCCACTTGAGACCTGCCACCTAACACCTTGAAGAAGGAGATCATGACCATGAAGGATGCTTTGCCATAACCAAAAGGGGCGAGAACCTTTACGAGCTGTTGGAAAATGGCCATTCGGATAATATAAGCCTTTAAAACACGATCCCAAAAAGAGTTAGGGTTAATTAAGAGACGCCAACCTTGCTTTGCTAACAATGCCAGATTAAAAGAACGTAAGTCTCTAAAACCAAGACCACCCGCGTCTTTAGGCTTAGAAAGGCGATCCCAACTCAACCAATGAATATGTCTCTTATCTATCACTCCGCTCCAGAAAAATCTTTGAATATGACAAAGAAACTTATCAAGAAAACCATTGGACAACAAAAAACATTGCATTACATAAGATGGAATTGCTTGGATAACTGATTTGATGAGGATTTCACGCCCCACTTGCGAGAGAAGTTTTTGCTTCCATCCTTGCACTTTTTGAAGGACCTTTTCCAAGATAAAAGTGAATAATTCACCTTTTTTCCGGCTGCATATAAAAGGTAAGCCAAGGTAGCGAGCCTTCGGATCCATACATTAAACGTTCAAAAGATCACATATTTGATCCTGGAGATGCTTTGAGCTATTCGGTGAGAAAAAGGCAGCAGACTTTGTGAAATTTATGCTTTGACCCGATGCCTTGCAATAGCGATCCAAAATATCCACCAAAGTCTTACATTCATGCACGTTTGCTTTAAGAAAGAATAAAGAGTCATCAGCGAAGAAAACATGTGAAATTACAGGGCATGTCCTAGCCATTTTAATCCCTGTTAACGCTGAATTTCGTAAAGAATTTAAGACCATACTTAAGAGAACATCAGCAAAAATAATGAACAAGTGTGGGGATAAAGGATCACCTTGGCGTATTCCCCGAAAAGGACGAATGCTACCAATAGAGTCCCCATTTATCAAAAATTCAAACTCATATGAAGAAATGCATGAAAAATTAATGAACAAGTGTGGGGATAAAGGATCACCTTGGCGTATTCCCCGAAAAGGACGAATGCTACCAATAGAGTCCCCATTTATCAAAAATTCAAACTCATATGAAGAAATGCATGAAAAAATCCAGTCACACCATTTCTCTCCAAATCCCATCTTCTTTAGCGTAGCAATTAAGAAGTCCCATTCAACACGATCAAAAGCCTTATTCAAATCAAGCTTTAAAACCATAAGACGTTGATCACCGTTCTTTTTTCCCCTGATATAATGGAAAGCTTCATTTGCGACAATCATACTATCTTGAATAAGACGGCCTGTAATAAAAGCAGACTGTTGTGGAGAGATGATTTGATGCATAAAAGGCATTAAGCGATTAGCCATGATCTTTGAGATGACATGATACACAAACTTGCATAGGCTAATAGGCCGGAAGTGACCAATCTTCTCTGGATTTGCAATTTTTAGAATAAGAACAACTAAAGTTTTGTTTAGCAAAGGCAACATAACTCCACTAATGAAAAATTGCCTTACAACATTAGAGACTGAAGCCCCAACAATCGACCAATATTTTTGAAAAAACAAGCCAGGATATCCATCTTCACCAAGGGCCTTGTAAGCTCCTAACTGCTTAATTGCTCGAGAAATTTCAACATCAATAACATGCGCCTCAAGAGATAAGTTTATGTTATCAGTTACTGCACATTGTACACTACTCAATACATCATCAATATCTCTAGCACCAGATGAAGAATAAATAGAAGCAAAGTGGTTTCGAATCAAGTCATTCAAGTCATCTCGATCTTCAATCCATTCATCACTGTTATTTTTAAGCATAAGAATTTGATTCCGTAGGTATCTGTGGATCGTAGAGAGATAAAAAAAAACGAGTATTTTGATCACCAAATTTAATCTAGTTCACTCTCGACCGTTGGTGCCAAAACATTTCTTCCTTGCGCCACGTTTCTTTTATTTTCTTTTGTAATTGGCGCTGACGAGCATTATTAGCTGTAGAGGGCTCCTTAGATTGGATAACTATTAATTCATTCGTGAGATCATTTATAATCTTCTTATTATTACCAAAATGAGATCGACTCCAAAATTTCAAATTTCTTGCACAAGTTTGAAGATTACTTTCAAGACTAACAATATGATCTGACCCTGTGCTATCAATCCAAGATTTTCGAATAGTATCTTCACAAGCTTCATCTTTGTCCACATTGACTCAAAACGAAAAGCTTTCCTCTTTTTTCTTTTTTTGGGAGATGTGTTATAAAGAAGTGGCACATGATCACTATCAATAAGAGGATGATGTATCAAGGAATGGTATGGGAAAGTCTCCAATAGAACGTCATTGCAAAGGGCTCGATCAATTCGCTCACGAATATTAGCATCCGCATCTCGTTTGTTATCCATGTATAGCTTAACCCCTTATAAGGAATCTCAAACAATTCCGAAGCAATAAGAAATGATTGAAATTCATCTACGCTCCTTGAAGTGTATTATGAACTACCTTGTTTATCACTAGCACTTCCAATTAAATTAAAATCACCAATAACCAGAAAAGGACATATAGATAACTTGGCAAGACTGGAAATACGATTCCAGAGCACAACTCTATCATCTAATATGAGGCCCATAAATGAAACAAGCCCTCCACGAAGTTGATGGAGCAGTATAATTTCTCCATAATATCAAAAGACAAATTATCTTTCCACCATAAGGCCAAGCCACCTGAACAACCATTTGGATCAATGATGAAGCGAAAAGTGTACCGCTTTTAGGGGGTCATTTAAGCCCTAATCCGTAATTATTTGATCAAATATTTCCCTAAATCGTTCCTTTTGTCATTTTAGGTACTTTGGAGAGGAAATCTGGAAAAGAAGCTATTTTGGACGTTTTTGGAGCATAAAACGACAAAGTCTCAAAATATGCTGGAAACAGTACCTGACGGCGTCACGTTCTGCTGTGTGACGGCGTCACGCTTTAACAAAGAGATGGATACGAATTTTACACGATACGCCCCAGAGAATTTTTGTGATGGCGTCACGCTTTGTGACGCCTAGGCCGTCACGTTATGTGGTAAAGGGAGACGGCCTGGAAGGATTATAAGGGGACGGCGTCAGAAGTGGATCTGAGCAATCCGAATTATAGTTTGGCGGCGAGGTGACGGCGTCACACTCTATAACTTGACGCCGTCAGCTTGTAAAATCTATATATACTTTTCTAATTTTCATTCATTAGTGTGCAACTTTTGGGAAAAACCCTAGCTCGTATTCTACAATATTTTTAAGGGTTTTTCACCCTTGAAACCTTGATGTTTAATTAAAGATAAGTCTTCTTCCAAATCAATCAATATGTCTATGTGTTGTTTGATTATATCTTATGCTTGTCTTTTAATTAACATGCTAGGCTAGGTCTTTATTAAGTTTGCTTAGATCTAATGAAACCTAGCTATTGATTATATGTTGTTGGTTTGCTTGTGATTATTGTGGTTGGGTGAAGTCGATGTTAGGCTTAAGAAAACTGGCTAACCTCCTATATGGTAACTTGCTTGAACATCTTAAGAAACATGAATCGGATGTGTACTACGATTATTTGGTTGTATTTAATGCATGAGCGAATTCTAATGATCCCATGTTAGGAGCTTAAATCGGCTCGACATAGGAGTGAAGTAGGAGCTTATAGAGTTAGGGAAGATCGTACACGGCCCTACGAATGGTTTAAAGGAATACAACCCGTCATCCACATAATCACAACAAACCAATTAACATATAAAAGATAGCTAGGGAGTAAGGAAATCTATGTAAACACATATTTCTCATTTATAAGTTTCACAACCACTTTAATTTTCTTGTTATTTAATTTTATTTGCAAAAGTAGATATTTGGGTTAGTTGGCTAGCAACTAATTCCGCCCACTCCTTCCAAAACCGAGATTTTTACTTGCTTTCATAAAATATAAAAATACAAAAAGAATCATCCCTCAACCCTTAGACCTAATTAGAGTAGCTTTTCAAGCCTAACGATACTATTCCCCGAGAGAACGATCAATCCCCCGGTACTTGCCACTTCACTATACTACATCGGTCAAGTACACTGCCTGGTGGGGGTTGTAAGCTTCTCAAGATCCCTTGAGAGGTAAAACCTAAGTGCATAGGTTGCAAAACCCACGCACATCAAGTTTTTGGTGCCGCTGCCGGGGAATAGTTATTGTTTAGGTTGAAAATTTTATTTTTACTTAGGTCTACTCATTAGAATCCTTTCTAGTGAGATTTTGTTTTTCTAGGTTTTCTTTAGTCTATCTTTTTCTTTGTGTTTTTGTTCATAGCCATTACCATCCGACATCATGGAAGGTGGTAATATCCTCGACCCCAACAACCCACCTCAACCAAACCAACCTCCTAGAGCCCGTACTTTAGGAGAATACTCCCGTCCTAGCCATCAAGGCTATCGAAACACCATTGAGCTCACCCAAGGAGCCAATGTGTCTCCCTTGCGATCCGACACCATCCGGTTGGTGCAAAGCGGATGTGCATTCCATGGACTTCGTTCCGAAGATCCAAATCAACATCTCAAGGACTTTCTTAAAATCGTTGACTCCATAGACCTTAATGTTGAAACTCGAGAGACTACCCGATTACGTCTCTTCCAATTCTCTCTGCGGGACCAAGCTAGTCAGTGGCTAGAACGACGACCCGCATGATCCATCACCACTTGGGATTCTCTCACCACTCTCTTCCTTACTCACTTCTTCCCGCCAGGGAGAACTACCAAGTTAAGGAGAGACATCCTGATGTTCGAGCAACTTCAAGGCGAAACCCTCTACGAGGCATGGACCCGATTTAATGATATGCTTCAAAAAGTCCCTCATCACGGTATAGATCTCTGGCTCCAAATCCAAATCTTCTATGATCACGTTAATTACCACACCAAGCGTCTCATCGATCGAGCCGCCGGGGGAAGATTACGTGACAAAAATGCAGAGGAATCATGGGGAATCATCGACGAGCTTGCACTCTACAATAATGAGGTATGGGAAACCAGTCGTATTGTAAAATCGATTGATGCCACTAAACTTTCCGAGGAAAGCCTTGACGCACTTAAGAGAAGGGTTGATGACCTATCTGAAAGGAAGAAGAGACGCCTAAGCCTACAACGAGTAACAGTCAACTCCATCTCTAACATAAAGCCGACACCATTATCTGAATCACCTCGTAGGGAAAGTGTTGAATCTTTCTATAAACATGCGCTTAGTCCAGAATTCGAAAATCGAATGAGGGAATATATGTCAACACATTCCGAACCGCTAGCAAGATTCGAGGAGGCCGTTTACAGGCAGAGGGAGGAAATGCAAGAGAAAATGGCTGAGATGATGAATCTTTTGAAAGAATACACAAAAACAAAAACCCCCGAGAAGGTATTGATGCGAGGAGACATCAATAACCCCAACACCAAATTTGTTAATACCGTTTCCATCGTCCACAGGGGTAGCAATGAAGGAAGGGGGAGATGATAACTAAGGAATGTAACAAAATTGACCTCATTCCACATGGTGGTGACACTGAGACTATCAAGTGCGGTTTTGACGAATGTAAGGAGACACCGCCTGATGAGCGCCCAATAGAAGAGCCACCAAAATCACAACAAGTAAAGCACTACTTGAAGCACGACATAAACAAGGAAACGATAAACGATTGGGTAAGAAATTATCGACGAATTCATCTTCCGGAAAAGAAGCCTAAGAAGACGACGCCGGACGATGAAGCAGATGTGATACCCGGGGGACAATTGTACGGAAGTCTCATGAAACAAAAGATAGTTGCTAAGCAAGAATTTCATGGAGTCTTCGAGGTACCATGCGGCATAGGTAAGCTCAAGTATTTGGATGCAGTGGCTGACCAAGGTTCCGACGTGAGTTTAATGCCTTTATCCATCTATGTTCAATTAACTGACAAGCCGCCTTCCGTCACCCACACCAAGCTCTCGTTCGCAAAACACTCTTATGAGTACCCACTAGGAGTAGCAGAAGATGTGTTAGTCAACGTCGCCGGATTTATGTACCCAGTCGACTTCATGATCGTTGATAGAGATAAAATGAGTATGCCGATCATTCTTGGGGCACCCTTCCTCGCTACGGCTAAGGCACAAATCGATTATGAAAGTAGCACTATCCGAATTAAAAGGGGGAGGAAAGCGATTAGCTTCCCAACAATCCCTCGCTATTTAAAGGAAACCATGCTACAAAAGAAGGTTAAGGCAGACGTCAGCACGCCTCGTGGTCATGTGCGAGAGAAAATCCTTGCATGGGTGGCAAGAATTGAGAATTACAAAGAAACCGAGGCCAGAGAGGGTATGGATCGAGAGAACAACTCTAAGGGGAATGATGAGCGGGACGAGAACCCTGTGAAGTTTACAGAAGGGGATTTAGTGCTCCTGCGACACTCAGAAATGAAGGAACCTCCCGACAAACCAAGTCCTTGGTGGTATAGACCATTCACAATCAAAAGCCGAGGACGGGATGGGATGGTAATTCTGAGCAGCAAAATAGGAGGAGAAGTGACTGCGAATGTAGAACGGTTAAAGTACTACCCCCATGATGGTAAGGATTATCTCTACCAAGGGTACGTCATATCGCGCAACGAAGAAGTCACGTGATAGAAAGTGACTTTGAGTCTAGCTACAAGACTCGTTAATAAAGAAAAGCGCTTCTTGGGAGGCAACCCCAGCTTTATTTGCTTTGTGTGTTTGTTTGTTTGAATTTATTTGTTTCCATATGCATTTTTTTTAATTTTATCATTATTGATTCATGTTTCAAATTATAATTGTGAAAATGCTTTATTTTGTTTTTAACCTCGTCTTAACTACATATAAAGGTATTTTGCAAAAGATAAGTGTAAGGGAAATCTAAATTTGTTTATAAGAACGAATTGGAACATGAATTGTAATAATATAAAATAAACATGCATATTAGTATTTGTTAGATTCAAATGCTTGTATCGTCACAATGAAATTTTGCAGGATTCCAGGAGTTAAGGTATTTGTTTTTCCAGAAATTTTCCAGAAACTAAACATAAGAATTCTGTCAGATCAATTCTGACGGCGTCAGCCTTTAAAAGCTGACGGCGTCAGCCTTTGAATTTCAGAAAACGTTTTAAAATTTAGTTTTTCTGCCGGATTTAAAAAATTACTGCACCTCTAATTCCAGGAATCTGCAAAATTTTCATTCCACAAGCATTATATCCTTATATAGATTTTGCCGCCGATTTTTCACGAGGTTTGCCTAGTTTGTTTTCTCAGGTTTAACAGGTTATTTTGGACAAGAAGGTGAACATGGAATCAAGTTAATGACATCAAGCTTTTGGAGTCGCTTTGAGCTTGGAGCTTTTACATCATCTTGGAAGAAGATCTAACCATGTTACCACACGATCCACGCCAAAAATCAGGGGAGTATTTGTTTAATCTTTCATTTTCATTACTTTTACATCTTTTATATGAACATTGGGAACAATGTTCGGTTTAAGTGTAAGGGGGTAAATGAAAGCGCCTTAGAAAATGCTTTTACGCTTAATTTTTGTTTTGTCTAATGGTATCTGTGTAATAAAACTAAGAGAAGCATTAGTTAGGGCAATTTTAGCGTAAATTTAAAATTTTTTACAACATTTAAAGTGATACTTTAGGAATGATAAGCGTCTCATGGATAGGGAATGTACCACTCAAAAAAAATTTCCCCCAAATATGTGAGGTTCACCCCTAGAATTGTTAGGAAAAGCATTCATTTTTTATGCTTGTGTGTGTACCGGTAGCTTATAGATTCTAGAACTTGCGTTAGGACCATCCCAAATCCACAAGTGAGACTACATTCGTGTAGTTAGATCTACTACATGATAAGAGGCATTAGGATAACTCATGTTTTATACCCGTATTATAATTACATTGACTTCAATAGTCAAGTAATTCTCCCACACCTTAGCGTTGTACTCATTTTTAGTACACGTTACCCCTAGTACACCCCTCCGAGCCTATCTTTTCGTTTCTAACTTTAAGCATTTTACTTAAAGGAAGAATTTGTTTACAATCCACCCAAATGTACACCCAAATCGCCTTAGCCTACCTTGTATGCACTCATCTTTAGTGCATTATTGTGAAAACATTTGTTAAACCCTTAGTTAATTGTCTTATTACTTACATGGTTGCTAAGTCGAGTCATATCCTTGTACATATTGTTTTGGGACGATTGGGACTCATGGGTAAAGTACTAATGTAATGGAGTAATGGGGAAGAAGTCGATTATTACCCCCATATGTGCGTTAATATTTTAAAGTACTCCAAGTTTTTCAATTATCTTAATTCGAGTCATTAGAATAGTTTATTGTAAAGTATGTAAAAGTTCAAGTGTAAGGGGAGAACCGAGGTCCCTATTATGTATTATGTTGGATGGTAGGGCAAGAGTGTATGAAAAAAAAATCGAAAAAACAAGAAAAACGGAAAAAAATTGGAAAAAGAAAAGTAGAAAAAACATACAGACAACCATCCCGTTTCATTTTATCTTTATTTATGTTTTTGTTATTTTATTATTGGCTTAAGTCGAGTCGAGTCTTGGCTTAGCAACGCCACTTTGTGCATGTATTTGATCAAGATAATTAGCTCGCCACCACTAAAAATAACCTTTATTCCAACTAAACCGTGTTATCATATCCCTACACCTAACATTACAACCATTTGTAAAGCCCTCTTTGATAGTTTATCTTAGGTGCTTACGCCTAGTGGACGAGGTTTTTGATCCTTTCCCAAGCCTATGGTAATCTATTTGCTATGACAGGTAGTGAGTGATATTTCTTCCATTTCCATCTAGTTATATAGGTTTATAATACCCGAGAGATGAGAGTATCCAAACACTATTTGTGAGGTGCTAGTGTATGATTTCCGTGCTTATTATGACTAGGGTTGAATGACTATTTGTTGTAATTACTTTTATATTCGTGTTAAATGACCCCTAGCTCATATTTTGATTGGAATAAAAGCGCATTTGCTTGAGGACAAGCAAATCTCAAGTGTAAGGGTACTTGATGAAGCGAAAAGTGTACCGCTTTTAGGGGGTCATTTAAGCCCTAATCCGTAATTATTTGATCAAATATTGCCCTAAATCGTTCCTTTTGTCATTTTAGGTACTTTAGTGAGGAAATATGGAAAAGAAGCTATTTTGGACGTTTTTGGAGCATAAAAGTGAAGAAAACGACAAAGTCTCAAAATATGCTGGAAACAGTACCTGACGGCGTCACGTTCTGCTGTGTGACGGCGTCACGCTTTAACAAAGAGATGGATATGAATTTTACACGAGACGCCCCAGAGAATTTTTGTGGCGGCGTCACGCTTTGTGACGCCTAGGCCGTCACGTTATGTGGTAAAGGGAGACGGCCTGGAAGGATTATAAGGGGACGGCATCAGAAGTGGATCTGAGCAATCCGAGTTATAGTTTGGCGGCGAGGTGACGGCGTCACACTCTATAACGTGACGCCATCAGCTTGTAAAATCTATATATACTTTTCTAATTTTCATTCATTAGTGTGCAACTTTTGGGAAAAACCCTAGCTCGTATTCTATAGTATTTTTAAGGGTTTTTCACCCTTGAAACCTTGATGTTTAATTAAAGATAAGTCTTCTTCCAAATCAATCAATATGTCTATGTGTTGTTTGATTATATCTTATGCTTGTCTTTTAATTAACATGCTAGGCTAGGTCTTTATTGTGTTTGCTTAGATCTAATGAAACTTAACTATTGATTATATGTTGTTGGTTTGCTTGTGATTATTGTGGTTGGGTGAAGTCGATGTTAGGCTTAAGAAAGCTGGCTAACCTCCTATACAGTAACTTGCTTGAACGTCTTAAGAAACATGAATCGGATGTGTACTATGATTATTTGGTTGTATTTAATGCATGAGCGAATTCTAATGATCCCATGTTAGGAGCTTAAAACGGCTCGGCATAGGAGTGAAGTAGGAGCTTATAGAGTTAGGGAAGATCGTACACGGCCATACGAATGGTTTAAAGGAATACAACCCGTCATCTACATAATCACAACAAACCAATTAACATATAAAAGATAGCTAGGGAGTAAGGAAATCTAAGTAAACACATATTTCTCATTTATAAGTTTCACAACCACTTTAATTTCTTGTTATTTAATTTTATTTGCAAAAGTAGATATTTGGATTAGTTGGCTAGCAACTAATTCCGCCCACTCCTTCCAAAACCGAGATTTTTACTTGCTTTCATAAAATATAAAAATACAAAAAGAATCATCCCTCAACCCTTAGACCTAATAAGAGTAGCTTTTCAAGCCTAACACTATTCCCCGAGAGAACGATCAATCCCCCGGTACTTGCCACTTCTCTATACTACATCGGTCAGGTACACTGCCTGGTGGGGGTTGTAAGCTTCTCAAGATCCCTTGAGAGGTAAAACCTAAGTGCATAGGTTGCAAAACCCACGCGCATCAATCAACATAGTAATAGCCTTGAAAACAGAGAGAGCGACGGATAGACTCAAGATGGCACGTTTTATTCGTGGTTTCTATTAAGAAAACCACATCTGTGAGATGAGCTTACAAAGCTCTCGCAAGTTTGAAACTGTCAGGGGTCTCCCTACTCCCTGACAATTCCAAGAAAGGATTAACATGGATCTTGTGTCCATGATCCTAGTATCTTAATTACTTATAAAAGGTGCATGTTATTTTTAAAATTCTTGAATTCCTTAATACTTACTCCCCCCCATCCCAAAATTATTGTCCCACTTTGACTTTTGTGGTATTTCTTTCTCAACTTTGACAATAAATAATTTTGTTTGTATTATACAATACTTGATGAAAATTATACCAATGAAAACACATTTAAAACTCAATCCATTCATATATTTTGCATCAAGTATTATATAATACTAGCTTCAAGGCCCGCCCGATGGGCGGCTAGCTTCAAGAATTCTTCAAGATAAAATTCGTAACATAGTTTTTAAGATATTATTGAACTTATTAATGTTCACATAAATAAGTTTCTGTGAGTCATAATCGTTTAAGATAATAGAGTTTGAAAACAATTGATACGTCTTTATAAAAAACATACTTATAAGAAAAGTTACAACCGGTCCAATGTGCAAAACGCTTAAAACAGGTGAAGGACTTCTTTGTAGACAACGTCTTTTGTAGAATTGTCGTAGTTCCTGATCTGGCGAGCGAGTCTCATGAAATTGTTTATGCTTGAATATATTTGTGCTTTTTGAAGTTGGGATGTCCAAGTTGTTTAGCACTGAAAAGCCTGAATTGGATTAATTATTTATGCTCTGCCACAAAGTAAAATACATCATATATTTATTCCTTGTAATATGTGTGCCTGTACAACTTACAGAAATATAATTAGTGATCGACTTACTCGTTTGCTGGTCCACTTGGAGGCAAAGAACGCATTGCTGCTGAAGGCTTTGAAGCCATAAAACAGTGGCGAAAGCCAATAAGCCCACTCCTACCAATTTGTCTTACAAACTCCAGGAATCGAATAAAAAGGTCCTGATGCTACATTTTGGACCAAAAACATCAACATGAGATGTTTGACGAACCTCCAAACATAGTATAGTACATTATGTTAATATACTATTAGTGTCATAATAATTATTAAAAAAAAATAGTATACGATGATAGTCCAACTCCAAATAACACTCTCAATCAAAGATATGGGTATAAGCAGCAAGAAGGCTAGAAATGTGGACCATGGAGGGTGGAACATGAGGTCTAAAGCATGAAAAGCTATACATGATATAAATATATAAAAGTACTTAGCTGGTACACTTGAAAGTGTGGGAATGTTGACATGTTGTTCATGTCTTCGATTTTTTCATATTATTTTTCTTTCAAACTGAAGTATTTAACCATTCACTTTAGTTGCAAAACTTCTAAGATAATGCTTTGCTGTTGTCATATGTGACACAAACTGAAAGAATGAAACAGTGCACATATTATATAAAACATAAACATAGCTTCCCATTACCCAAATACACCAGACTTGTCATCATTTACTAATGAAAATCTATAATCAGAAGTTCAATGCCCTCAATCCTAAAACAGCTACATATAGTCCTTCTTTCGGATGATGCACGTTAAAAAAAATTGGATTAGTTGTCATTCCAATGCTTATATCTTGATAAAAAAAAATGGAAGGACCACAGAGCATTGTTACACGTATTTTAATCAAGATTTCACTGAAAAAACCTGGTTATATACATGGCAAGTGTTCTTTCCAAATTTGATAGTCTTAGGACCAAGCCTACTATTTTAATCAAGACATATACTACATGATTTACAGAAACATGATGCAACTAACAGCAAAAAGATACCACCATCATACATTATCACAAAGAGTAGTCGGCATGTGATTTATATCATTTGTAAAAAAGAACCAGATCATACTATGTTGATTAAAAATATCAATAGATGGACAACAAAAAATAAAGCATTTGACAGCAGGATGAAAACAGTCTCACACTTAAAAGTTTTAGCAGCATACCTCCCCCACTGACCGACTCTTGTTCCTCATCAGTCATCATTGACCTCCAACTTACATTTGTCAAAATCCTCAGCCTTCTCCTCCTCGTCCTTGCTTCACACATCCTATTCATTGTAACAAACTCATAGTCAATGATAGATAAAATAGAAAAATACTACTTGTAATAGTTTAATCAGCACACACAAATACAGAAAGTTGAATAATAACATAGACAATACTACAGAAAACTCCTACCATTGGGGAGTAGTTTTTGGAATAATCAACCATTTGATTTCTGGTCCATGTCATTCTTAACAAAAATTATATAGAATAAAATTGAATAATAACACACACAGTTGGGTCTCAATAACATCGTACTAAAAGTTAATAATACAATCACCATACCTTTTAAAATACTAATATAGTATTGTGAATTTCTTTAACCGGAAACAGGGGATATGCTTGACCTATTGTGATGTTGTTGTTGTTTTTAATACCGAACATAACAGATTGTAGCATCCATTTTCTTGATATACATCACTTTGCAAATAATGGAATAAACCTCCGGCAAGTGCAAGTGTACAGGTGAGTGAACAGAAATAAGTGCATGACCCGTGACTTCTTTAATATACATTATTGCTTTGGAAATATGATGTACCTTAACATTCTCTACCAGAAAATGGCACATATAGCTGCTTAATTGTGCTCATTTATCTAACATCTTACATCTATTCACTACTTCAAATGGTTAACGTTATATGGGTCAACCAATAGTTAAAGATGTCCATTTTATTTGCATTATGGTTAGAAAATGATACAGAGAACGACCACAAACAATGAATTACCTGTCACATGCCGGGTCTTAAGTGAGAATCTCTCTTAATGCATAGAGAAGCAGCTTGTATCATGCAATAAACCTCATGTGTAGAATACAATTTCTCCGCCGAGGGTCGATTTACTCATTAATGCTTCCTTGCTCCATTAAAGGGTGTGCCTGTCAGAAGAAATGGACAATCAAGAATCAAATGCGGCAATCTCGACCTCTTTGACACCAAAATATTACGTAAATAAAAAGTTGAAAAATGGGTCAAATAAAAAAAATCAAGTATATAAGAAGTTGCAAAATGATTCAAATGTCCAAACAGTATGAAATTCATAAAACGTCTATTTTCAGTGCGATACAACCTCCTAATATTGTTTTAGTATTCGCGTTAGAGCACTACTTATCTATAAAATAAACAGATTAAGGTTTCTAAGTCAACAAAACCCTTTGAAAGTGTGTTGTATGCATATGTCATGTTAGAACTCACCCTTTAAAAGTCTAATTTCAATGCATACACCGCTTTCCGTCATGTTATAAGCTCCACCAATATGACCCCAAATAAATACACATTTTTTCAGGCCCACTATGTGCATACTCTGGAGCTACGTATCTACATATAAAAATATAATATCCTTGTTCACCATGTCACGCAAATGGTAGAAACAACCAACTAACTAAAAACTCACCTAAATGTTCCAATTACTTTTTCTTTCTTCTTCTATCTACGGCAAAGTTTCAAACATTGCAAAAAAAATTAGCAAAAATGGGCTTATGAATTAATCACCTTTCGGCTTATGAGTTTATCAGCTTTCTTAGGTACTNGTTCATATATGTTATACTTTTTGTGGTCCAGGTTGAAAAATAAAGTGTAACATGATCAAGGTTATAGCCATGTCAATTTCCACATCATTTTTTTAACCTTTATGGTTAACGTTATATGGGTCAACCAATAGTTAAAGATGTCCATTTTATTTGCATTATGGTTAGAAAATGATACAGAGAACGACCACAAACAATGAATTACCTGTCACATGCCGGGTCTTAGGTGAGAATCTCTCTTAATGCATAGAGAAGCAGCTTGTATCATGCAATAAACCTCATGTGTAGAATACAATTTCTCCGCCGATGGTCGATTTACTCATTAATGCTTCCTTGCTCCATTAAAGGGTGTGCCTGTCAGAAGAAATGGACAATCAAGAATCAAATGCGGCAATCTCGACCTCTTTGACACCAAAATATTACGTAAATAAAAAGTTGAAAAATGGGTCAAATAAAAAAATCAAGTATATAAGAAGTTGCAAAATGATTCAAATGTCCAAACAGTATAAAATTCATAAAACGTCTATTTTCAGTGTGATACAACCTCCTAATATTGTTTTAGTATTCGCGTTAGAGCACTACTTATCTATAAAATAAACAGAATAAGGTTCTAAGTCAACAAAACCCTTTGAAAGTGTGTTGTATGCATATGCCATGTTAGAACTCACCCTTTAAAAGTCTAATTTCAATGCATACACTGCTTTCCGTCATGTTATAAGCTCCACCAATATGACCCCAAACAAATACACATTTTTTCAGGCCCACTATGTGCATACTCTGAGCTACGTATCTACATATAAAAATATAATATCCTTGTTCACCATGTCACACAAATGGTAGAAACAACCAACTAACTAAAAACTCACCTAAATGTTCCAATTACTTTTTCTTTCTTCTTCTATTTACGACAAAGTTTCAAACATTGCAAAAAAAATCAGCAAAAATGGGCTTATGATTTAATCACCTTTCGGCTTATGAGTTTATCAACTTTCTTAGGTACTAATTCAAATCCATAAGCTCATAAGCCGCACATATAAGTTAAAATAAAGATCCTCTTTATAGCAACACCATGCAGTTGACATTTATTGTCACGAGTTTAGACCTTAGGATGAAATTTCATGAAGAAAAAACGTTTTGACAAATATTTTGCAAAAAACAAAACAGCACCACCATAGTAAAGTTTTAAGCTAACCAAGGGAATTTATCAAATATTCTAACTGTATTTGATATTCGATCATCACTTCACAGAAAGGTTTTCGATTATCAAATAATATAAATCGATTAAAAGATTATAATATTTGTATTTCGAACAACATTTCTTTCAATTATAAAGGAAATCGCACCTTTATTTTATTAATTTCTTTGTGCTCAAGTGATCCGCAAGTTGTTAGACTCTCAATCAGGTATAAATGCACAAAATTACATACAAAAAGTTTAAAAGATATGTAGTGATCAGAATTTTACGGAAGCAGTAAAGTGGCTCACCGATGCACAAAACTTCCGGACACACTTCCAAAACGTGTTGATGATGAGAAATGAAGACGAATAGATCTTAAACTTTTTTTTTTAATCTGAAACCTGTAAATTGGATAAAAATAATTATATAGTAGCATTCATAAACACAAATTGAAAGCATTTTCAACAGTTGAAAAATAAAATCATTCATGCATTTTATCAAACACTTTGAGTACATGAGAATAACATATCAAATCGTGCATTATGATACAACCTAAAAAAATAGATTATTTACCTGGTTAAATTCACATAAATCATACAAAAAAAATTAAAATTATAACAAATACTTACTTTGACCAGGTGTTGTTGGAAGTTTTAATAGTAAACGCCAATTGGTCGCCGGAATAATTTGCCGTCAAGGATCGATACACCTAATCAATCAAAAAAGGAACCTTCTGATCCCTAATACAAAACCAAAATTATAATCCCGATTAATTGATTTTGGAATATGAATATGATGAAGTGATTAGATTGAATAGTGATTAGAAGGAATAGCAGAAGTCAAAATCGTTTCTTTGTGATGCCCCGTATTTGAAATTATAGAAAAAACCGTAATAAAAAAAAATTAATGAATGGAATGATACCTGAATGATTGTAAACACGATTTGATCAATGGTCTGTTGCTTTTAATTTTTATGGATCTAACATTCATTGTAAACACGATTTGATTACTCGACTGATTTGGTGGAGAATATTGGGGAGGCGTTTAGGGTTGAAAATGTGGATTATGAGAGAAACTGTGTGTGTGTTTTTTTTAAGATGTGTAACAAATGAAAGAGTTTGATGAATTTCCACCCAATTTTTGCTTCATTGAATTGTTTGGAATGAAAATGAAGCACAGCCGTTGATTAAAGGTATTATCCAGGTGTCGAATTTAGAAGAATTTTGGGCTAGAGATTGCTTTTCAAAACCCTGCTTTATATAGTTAGTAGATATAAATAAAAATACTTAAGGTCAAAGTTGAAAATTAAAGACCGAAAAAGTCAAAAGGGGACAATAATTTTTGGAAGGAAGGAGTAAAACTTAAAATTTAATGAACCTTTACTAATTACCATATAAATACCTATTACCATATATTGATCTAATACAACAAATTATATTCAAACTACCTAAACATATTCATTATTGTAATACAATAAATCACAATATCACAAACGTCAATATTTCTCATGTGAAAATTAACCTTTTGTCTGTTAGTGAATATGTTCAAAATTTTTGAGTAATGCAGCGTACTTGTAATTATGGCACAGGGCCTCCGAAACTAATGGGGCGACCCTGATCAAGGATCACACCAGAACCATAAGTTCGCAAGTATATTTAATTGCCGCTATACACCGTCGCTTTGTGTGGCCATTCGTCTAGTATACTTATAAACGTTTGGTTACTCAATCATTCAATAATGGGAAGTGATTTGCACACTTTATATTTTATTGAGAAACTCCAATGTACAAGCAGTTAAAGCAGATTATACTTAATGTACAACTGTCTAATCCATACATTGATGTGTGCCAATGAAATTTGAGAGTTTGCAAATCAATTCTCTTCAATAATAAGGTTTAGTGTCACAATCTCTTGCATTCATATTCTGGATAAAGCATTTCGTTATCATCATCACATTTTGTATTTCTACATGATACTAGCGCGTTAAAAAGCTTTGATTACTATTGGAATTTGGAACATCGGTTACGATTTGATCGGATCATACACGGGTAAATCAGGTTTATCAAATTTGGAAGTTTCTTTCCAATCTAAAGCGTGTTCGATTTTGGGACTGGGTATAATTGTGAGATCCAATTTTTTAGGGTTTCAATTGAACCTGTTAGCCGTAGAAAAGTGTAACTCATTAGTCTAGGGTCTTCCTTGCATTTATGTAATAGTTTAAGGTTGGACAAGTACGTTTAATGTTGTTTTGTAATAAGTTAGGCTCAAGTCTCGTGTCGTGACATTTGTATAAGACACGAGACTAACCATTCGGCCCCGAGACATGTATGTAGTCTCGTGACACACTAGTAACTTGGGTATAAATACCCCTCACCTCACACTTAGTGGGGTGTGTGACATAATACTATAGTTATGAGACTTCACTACTTTCTCTCTAGATTAATCAAATGTTTAGCTTGATTATGGGACAACAATTGGTATCAAAAGATAGAATATGATAGATTAAGGGACTGTAGTGTTAGCTTATTGCTTCAATCATCTTTAGTTAACAATTTTTAACGAGTTTTAGATTAAAACTCATGTTTTTTAACTTCGTAAACTTACGTCAATTTTTTTTGTTTTCATCATTTTTTCTGGTTGAATTCCAAAACTTTTTGTTGTTAAAGCTTCTCAGTGCTTAGTTTTAAGTTTCTATCATATTAGAATTGGAAATTCACTGTTAGATTTCAAGTTTTAAGCAACTTTTATTTGCATTTTGAGTTTTTCTTTGTGCCTCGTGACTTTTGTCTCAAAAAGCTCATGACTTTTCCTCTGATAGGTTGTTCCGAGATCTTCTTCTCATGAGACTTGGCACTTTATTCTCCTCACGAGACGCTTGGTTCACGAGACTTATATTATTATTATTATTATTATTATTATTATTATTATTATTATTATTATTATTATTATTATTATTATTATTATTATTATTATTATTATTTATTATTATTATTATTATTATTATTATTAAACATCACTTTATTAGAAAAGTATAGGGTTTACAAGAAATTAGTGGGAAGCCGAGACACTATCTGGGCCACAACTCCTCTAGCTATAGCAAATCCTACTAAAAATATGGGTAGCAGTACGCGCACCAATGTCTTGATAACCGAGAACTTACCTCACGAGACTTATGTTACGAGACTTAAGTTATGAGACTTGTTACTATAGTCCAATTACGAGGTATTTACTATTTTTGTTACGAGATTTTCATAAACACCCATTAAAGTAGGGTTGATTAGGTAAGTATTTTTGCAATTTTCAGTTTTATCCTTTAATTATTTAGTAATGACAAAAAAACAAGTATTATTGCGTAAACGGAACAATATTTTTTATTTTAAGTTTATTATTAAAAAGGAGTTCCAATTACGATCAAAATGAGTCATATTACAATACAAATGGGTAATATTGGACTCATTTTGATCGTAATTGTAAATGACAATAATTAGTATCGATTTTGATTATACTAATTGGTAAGTATGGAGATTGGTAAAAAAAACTAATCACAATGTATGCTTTTAAATCATCTCTTTATCGCAAATGGAATAAATTTGAAAATAAAACCATGTTTGTTATCGTTCATACACTCTACCTACTACTAAAGGTGTGTAGAAAACCGAGAAAGTGAACCTAAACCAAAAAAAACCGAGAAACCAAAACCAAAGAGATGAAACCATTTAAAAAAACCGATGATTTGGTTTTCGCATTTTGAGAAACAGTAGTTTGCGGTTTGGTTTGGTTTTAGAATAAAATTCGAACCGAAAAACTACATATAATTTTAAACCACTCTTGTTTAGATAGCTTTTAGAAGGTATCATTTAAAACTAGTGTTGTAAAAAGCGGCCTAGGCGGCCGCCTAGGCGCTAGTCGCCCCCCATCGCCCGATATGCAACAAATCGGCAAAATTAAGCGTTTTGGTCAAAAGGCGGTTAACTTTTTGCCTAGGCGGCCAAATCGGCCGATTAGGTCAACGTCGGTCAACAATATTTTAGGGTAGATGGACTTTTGGTGTTCAGATTTGCATCGGTGGTGGTGTTTTCCGGTGTCTTGGTGTTGTAAAAAGAGAGAGAAGGGAGGATATAGAAGAGAAAGACAAAAATGTTGCTTGCAAAAAAAAAACAAAAACCTAATCTATTGTTATATCTGATTTTTGGCTCATTTAACAAACAATTTACACAAATGGCCAAACTTATATTATTGGGATTTACTCAATATTGATGAAAATGTAATCTATCTATACTATCTAATATATGAAGGTTTTGCACAAGCCGGCTAAGCGCGCGACATTAAAAACGTAATTAATATTCATACGTGTAACTTCCTTATTTGGCTACAAAGTACAACACATCAAAGCATTCGTTTTTTGGTAATCACTTTGAGAAAGTCAAATAACAAACAGCTACACAAAACTCTGTCCAATCTTACATTACACGCTCTTCCCAAACAGTTACAAATCATCCTTTAATGACAGCTTTTCATAGATAATCCTTTCCTTCTATTATTGTTCACTGATTCAAACTCCAAAACACATAAACAAATCATCTCACACAAATGTCTCACTTAATAATAATACAAACCCAATTCCTTTCCATGATTTTCTATGCCATACCGATTCAAAATCATCAAGAAAAAATTTTGATTGATTTATCTGTGTGCCGGTGATGTGTATGCTTTTAATATGAAAGAGTTGGTAAGTACTGATTTATTATAATGTGTGCCGGTGATGTGTATGCTTTTAATATGAAAGAGTTGGTAAGTACTGATTTATTATAATATTTAGGCTATCGAATTATTAGTTCCATATTACATTATTTTGTTTCGATTTATTTGTATTTTACCAGAAGCCTATGCACAAAACCTCTGACTTTGAGCAATTTGTTCGTACGGTTGGAAAGCAGTTAAATTGTTCTTCATTTACAAGTGATTTGGTAAGTATTGAATCTATTCAACCTTTTTTATTTTTTATGTTTTTTATGTAAATCCTATAGTTACGATGTTTTCGATGTGTTGTTTTTTTTGAATAATCAATCTAATATTTTTTAGGTCTCTTTTCATATGGACGGTGCACTCTCTTTCTTAATGTAAGTTTTTATGATTTCATGCCTACGAAGTGCTTGACGAAATGCTTGACTATATAGTTTTTTCAATAAAAGATCATTGTAGATGTTGAATGATAGCTAAAATTCGATCCAGTAGTTAGACCTGTTAATGTGGGCTGGTGAAAGATTTTTTTTATCTTATACGCTAATATATCTATCAAGAGTATGCTCGATTAAAATTTTAACCTAAATGATCTAACAAGAAATTAAATATATGTTGCAGAAAATAGTTTGTGCAATGCCTGCAATGATAAAAATCACTTGAGGAAGGTGTAAGTATGGTTTTTGTTACATTTGATCCAACAATTACATGCGGATTTTGTTTATTGAACTTTGCAGTACAATTACATGCGGATTTTGTTTATTAAACTTTGTAGATGTAAGAGTTCTTTGTAGAGGAAAACATGCGCCAAGTATAGGAAGGGTTGTTGTAATAAGTTGGTTGATAAATAGTTTCGTTATATTGGATCTTCATTTATAAGGTAATATAACAAAAAACTTACATTTTGTATTAACGGAATACCATGATATTCATAAGATGTTATGTGGAACAGGTTGCTTGGGCTCTNGAAAGTCCGATGGAGATTGTTTCATCCACATCTTGCTTCCCCAAGAACCAATAAATGCGGGGTCGAGTCAAGCTAGCGACTCGGTTAACAAAAACAGTAGCATTTCATGGGTTTTCACCCATGTTTCTGTTTTCTTTCTATTTTCAAAAACTAAGTGAGGGGGAATTACCTCTATGTGTTGCTTCTTGTGAGTTGTTTGCTCGTGTTTTCAAAATTTCCCTGTGATCGTGGTGATTGGTGCGCCTATTTTCAAACCAGCCGCCCAATATCCGATCTTGTTCTAAAATGATTATTAAGGGAATTTGTTTTAAATCCTTTTTGTGAAAAAAAGAATTTCGTTTCCACACTTAGCTAGTAATATTATCTTTTTCCGTTCAAAAGTTTCGGCTAAGTGTAGGTACTTTGAATATTGAGGACAATATTCAATTCTAAGTGTGGGGGGAAATTCTAGCCGAATTTGATCACAAATGTACCTTCTAGTCCCATAGTACCCCCGTTTTGGGCCAAAATTTTAAAATTTTGGCCCCAAAAAAAAATTAATAAGAAATTGCATGGAAAAGAAAGTGCTTTGCACTAACTCAACAAATGGTTATCAATCCACCATGTCTAACTCACATAAGGATTGGCTAATCCTGGAGCAAACGGCTCTAGGTAAAGATATATCAAATCCGTTTATGGCTGACAATTTGCCAAAAATTGTATGGTATTCGACTCACCGTATCTTTCATAGTGAAGAGTTGACTAGCCCACAAGGCTATGGCTTGTGGTAAAGGCAGTAGAAAACCATAACTGGTAATCAACTCACCAAGATGATATCAAAGAGTTGGCTAGTCCAAAAGCAAACGGCTTTTGGTAAAGACAAATCAAATCCGTTGACAGCTGATGGTTTGCTCAAAATCATTTGGTTATCAGTGTACCAAAGTATCACATTCTGAAACATTTGGCTACTCCAGAAGTAATGGCCTTTGGTAAAGAGACATCAAATCCATTAAATTTTCAAAACGGGTTGTTCTTAAATTCTGAATTGCTAGGGACTAGCAATTGCTTAGTGTGGGGGATTTGATATGTGTCGTTTTACACATATCTTTTCGTCTAATTTTCGAGTCAAAACGATCAAAAACAATTCTAAATGGTCAAATAATATCACAAATATCCTTGGAGTGTGTTTTTGTGTATTTCAGGTACAAAGGATTGAAAACGGAGCAAAAACGAGCATTTTTGGATCGACTCGACAACAGATGTGCATNTGTTAGAACGAGATTGGTAAAGCGAAACCGAAACCAAATTTTATGGGCCGACCCGACCCATTTTTATGGGCCAAGTCAGCCCATTTAAATCACTCATAACCAAATCCAATCTATACTTAACTTAAACCCAAAACCAAATCATATCCAGGCCCAATCTTTACCTAAGCCCAAACCTCACAACCCCAAACCCATTTTACGTTTATTAATAAAACGTTTTTATCCTTTGACCACAGTCAAACCCCATCTTCTCCTTCATCCCATTAACCGCCAAACAAACCCTTCCCCTGCTCCCTTTACCTGAAAAACAAACCCCAACCCCCACGTTTTCTTCCTGCTATACTCTACCCCACCTCAAAAGTACCCCATCTCTCCATCTCCAAGACAACCCTCACGGGTGTCCACTCCACGCTGGCAATCCTGTGTAAGATTTTGGGCGCCAAAAGTAAGTTAAAGGCTGAGATTGCATAAGATAGCATCAAGGGCTGAGATAGCTCCAGAGAAAGCACAAGTTGATCCAGCTCAGCTTCTATCTCACACAACAAACACACACAGGAAAGGACAAAGAAGAGGCCAAGTGAAACCCTTGACCTTTTAGTATAAATAGATTAAGATGTAGCCAATTTTGGAGGGAAGCATTAGGTTTTAGTTTTTAGTTTTCAGTATCTTTAGTATTTAAAATCTTTTGTACTCCTTAATTCAATCCAATGAAAGTTTAAAATTTCTTTTTTCTGTTACAGATACTCATTTTTTTTCGCTTATATAGTGCTTTTTGCTAGCTTCTTTTGTTCATGTAGTTTAGTTGAAGTCTGCTTTACAATCTTCTATCAGAGTATTAGCTTCATATATTGTTTATTTTCTTGAAAATTCATTAGTTAACCCTTGAAAGAGTGTTTGGCACAACTTGCTCTTTAACACAAAAATTTGCCTTTACCCAAAATTCAACTTAGGTTAGCTTTAGTTTATGTTATTTAGCATCTTTCAAGTCTTTATAATCAATTTGAGATAGTTCCTGTAGCCCTTGGTTAGTTTTTATAAACATTTACTTAAAACTTCCTCTTAGAATAGGTTAAGATAGAATTGGATTTAGCCTTCTAATAGTTGTTAATCTTGTGTAAAATTGCTCTCAGTAGGATTTTACAAGTGGGTGAAACCTGGTAGTTGGCTTCCCAGGGTCATAATCTCCTTCATTTGACCCAGTTTAGTTCCGGCTAACTGTTCCATAGCTCCTTTTTCAATCTCATTTTTTAGGATAGTTAAAGTAGTCTTTAGGTTTTAATTTTAGGATTACTTATAGTTCATAGGTTGAATTTTATTTGTCTCAGCTTATTTGCCTTAACTTTATCATTTGCTTGCCTCAAGTTTAGCTTCAAACTCACCCAATTCACCCCTGTGCATCAGTTAAGACTAATCCCAACTGTCCCCATGTCTGCATTTTTTTTATTTGTTCAATACTTGATAATTTAGCCTAGAAATTTGCTTGCTGCTCATTTGGTTGCTTGTTTGTTTGAGAATATTTTTTGCTTAATCCTTAGATTGTTTTTTAGCAGCTTATTAGACCTCTAAACATGGCCATTTGTCCACTGTTTCATTACCTTGCAGCCCTTAGGACGACTTTTAGCTTACGTATTGCTTCTTTAGCTTATCCTCAGCTGCTCATTTTGTGTCCCTTGTAGCTTTTTAAGATTCCCCTTTGGTTCCCTGTTGCTTATCCCCTCCCATGGTGCAGCCCATTTTTGTCAGCTTGTTTACATGTTTTTATTTTTATTTTAATTTTAGGAATTTTTTTTAGTGCTTACTAGAACCCATCAACTAGCCCCATCACCACTGTTGCTGCAGACCTTAGCATGGCTTCTTAGAACCTTTAGTTCTTTCCAACTGCTTATTATCTGTTTCACCGTAGCTTTTTAGGTCTCCCCTTTTTCATCCCTTTTGCTTGTTCCCCTCCTTGGTAGCTTATTATAGCACGTACTCACCCATTTTGACCCATATGTCAACTGTTTCATCAGTTGGAATAGGTCCCATCACCCCTCAAATAGGTATCTTTAGTTTGCTCATTCCTTGTCCATTTGACCAAAAAAATTAGTTTGTGGCTTGTTTTCCAGCTTGTGAACATGCCTATATTTTTAGATTAATTTTTTGAATCTTTTTTCAGCCTGTGCATGAGCCTAAACTTGCCCATTTAGCTCATTTTCTGTGCCTGCAGCCTTGCTATCCATCTTTCCCTTTGTGATTTCATTTTCAGAGAGTCGTAGTAGGATTAAGAACTCCATTCTTGGTTTATTAATAGCTTATAGGGTAGTCTTGATTTAATTCAGCTTATTTCAGTTTGTGGAGCTTATTTGAGAACTGCTTACTTGGGCTGCTATTAGACCATCTGGTTGCATTTCCCTTTTAGCAGCCCTTTTGCTTTTTTTTCTTTTTCTTTCTTTTACATTCATCTGCTTTTGTTTTCAGTTTTTTTAGCTTATTTGTGTTGTTGGCCATATCAGTGGCTTGTTTGAGCTTGTGTGGAGCTTGAAAGCTTATACAGTTGAGCTTGATTGTTGTTGGCTCACTTTTAGTTGTTGTTGCCGTCTATAATCCCTTTTCAGCTTATTTGAAAACCTGTTGACACAAGATTTTTTTTCATAAAGTTGTTAATCTTGGTACTTTCTATTCTCCAATAAAGAAAAACCAAAAAAAAAAAATGTTTGAAAACAGTATGGTCCTGTGGATTCGAACCCTGACCTATGATACATAGCTATCATAACATCCACCCGCTCCACCCATCTGTGCTAGGTTACTCTTTTTGTTATATTTCCTCTTATATTTAATTTAAATGTAGTTAATTTATTTGCTTATTATACTTTTTAGCTTATGTTTGTTATCTATCTGCTTATTAAACTGGTTTTCCCCATTTTTTTTGTTTTCCCTAGCTTATTTATAGTATAGTAGATTTTCCATAATTATTCTTAGATTTATTTGAATTGTTTCTACTATTTAATTAGCATTATGTTATTTTAAATTGTTTTTAATTTCATTAAAGTTAAAAAAAAAATTTTCGTTTTTCTCAAATTTTCTTTGTCTTTTTAGTGCGTTAGATAATATTTGTAGGCGATAGATTTCGTAGATAATTTCGCTCGTTTTTACGTTTACGTTAACTTTTCTAAAAAGTCCCGTTTATGTTGTTGTCTTGTGTTTTAGGATTCCCGATACCTAGTCTGTTCTCGTAGTCATTTAGGTATTTTTAGGATTTTCTAGTATCCATTGTTCATTTTCCCCGTTTTAGGTTGTTTATTTTTTTTTCGTTAAAATTTTCCATTTTCGTTATTTAACGTACATATCAAACCAACAGATCTTTCCAACAAAATAACAAGTCTTTAATCTCGTCCTTTCGAAACTTTCCATCATTAACCTCGTTGGGGTACGACTCGGGAAATCACTTCCCGGTCTCACAAATATCACATTGCACGAGTTTACGAGGTAATCTTTTTCCTAAAAGGTTTACTTGTATTTCTCCACGTCTTGTTGTCACTCACGATAACATTGACCTCACTTTGTTGATATTTTTGAATACTTGTTGTTTTTACACACCAAAACACAACGAATCAGGCTCCAATCAACTTACTTTCAACTAGAAATTATCCCACACGAGCGATTCACAAAAGGTATGTGTGAAAACGGGTATCTTTCTAATGGTTCAAAACATATAAAATTCGTAATATTATCCATGTAATCTTTTTCTATTTAGACGAGACACGTCAGCCCTTGAAATGTCTAAATAACTTCAATCTTTGAAACTTTGGGTCAATGATTTAAGTCTATAAAATGTCTAAAAAGGTTTAGACGGTGTTTGTCTTATATAGCACAAGTTAAGTTTCATACTCATTAATTTAGTGACAATTGATGTCACCAATTCCATATCACCATTTCAAAATTTATATTGTGCGATGTCTTATCTCAAAGTCTCCACTCAGTTTCAATTGAAACATTACAATGATTATGATCCTTTTAATGTGTCTTTTGTTTAAAGGTGTTGCGATACCCATTTAGATGACGATTCTGACAGTTTCTACACAACAACAGGTAACTTTTTGTAAACTATAGTTTTATTGATTTGGGTTAGTCTGAAATAAGTTTGATTAATGAGTTAGTTTAGTCTTAAAACTGTTAATATTTTGCATTTTTTAGGTAAATTAATATATGCCTGGGTGAGAGTTTTGTGTTAATACTATGGGTTATGCCTGGGTAAGAGTTTTGTGTTAATGCTATGGGTTCAGATCATTTAATTTTTGTATATTTTGGTTTTGTAATCATCATCCTTAAGCATTGTTGGTTTTGTATTGTACAGCTCACCCAAGTCATACGTGGTGGCTTGGTGTCGTTTTTCTTCAAAAAAGCTTTGTATCTCCAAAAGGTAAGCCCATACGCACTCTTTTTAGTAGGTTCATCGTCATAGAACTCAAAGTTTACTCACTAATTTTGATGATTACTTTGCATAGAATTGACTCCTTAATCACTTTTTTCGAGTTATCTTTGAAATCTTTCGTTGATGTTGATGAACTGAAGTTGTACGCCTGTAGTTGGTGACAGAATGAACATACATTTGGTCTCCATTTAGACCTCTAATGTGCTAAGAAAGGTTATGCCATGTTATAAAATCTCAAAAAAAAAAGTAGGTTAGATAAGCCACTCAACATAAGCTGTTTGGCAGCCATGTCTATGAGCTATAAGGTTTGCATTAATTGATTGGATTGTAGATTGGTGACCGTGGATGATTGGTGCCCGGTTTGATGATATTGTGGTTAGGTTTTGTGGCTACAAATTGATTTTGTGGATTCGTAATTGATTAATTTATACATTTTACTATTAGTATTGATTCTTTAATGTGTGCAAATAATTTTGACATTATGTGGTCCATGTGTGTTTTGAACTTTTGGTTGTGTTCAATATTTCAAATACATGGAGTCACGCGGTCTGTGAAACTGACAAAGAGTGTTTGGGATTACTTATCAAACCACTTATAGGGGCCGTTTGGGATTGTTTATAGGGGTTGATTTACTTGAGTTTTCGGGTCTGTCCATACGGTCATTTAAGTGAAGTAGAGCGAAAAGTATGTGCAGTGCAGCACCGACAATGGTTACTATCATTATTGACGTCTTATCTTCTTTTTCAACTGGTGTCTGTGTTTCTATTAGTAAATGTGTTCCTCTATCAGGTTATAGTAATAACTCAATTAATGTATCCATACATTGATTGCCTTATTTTCACGTAATCCAAACAACATTGTTTTATGTTTATATGTAAAGTTATCAATTTTAGTAGTAATGAGTATCTTTTATTTTGTTTTAGGTGTATCAATTCTTTGTTTTATTTGACACCATAACAATTTGACCCGGTTTGGATGACTAAAACTAAATTACGCACTTAAAATACTATAGAACGCAAAGGTGTAGCAACCAAAACCAACGGAAAAGAATGTAAACAAAGACCAACACGTGTACCATAATTAAACTTAGTTGGACCATGAACATGTTAATGTTGTAGCCAAACTAATATGATAACACTTGATATGCATAGTGTTAATGAATGATTCTTTAAATTATACGCAAGTGAAAATTGTTAATGGATGGCCATTAGGAGACATTGCAGTTGTACAATTATGCTCATGTAAAAGTGAATACAAAAGTTTTTTTTATGCTTTTACCAGTTGACAAGATTCTTTTTTTGTCCTTCTACCAATTCAATAAAATTCTTATCATTCGGTATTCATTTATGCAGGTTGTCCAGTTGGGATGGCATTGGTAAGATGCGAAGTTTCACATAGTTTTGAAAGCATACCACCAACTAATGCTCTCACATGAGTTAGGCGAACTCTTTGACATATAGGCTCTTATTATAATGACAGTTGTTTTGCAATTAGTATCTTTACAGTAATAAAATCATTGCTTATTGCTTTTGTGCCGTTGATGGCATCCTATATGTTATAATTTATTATCGTTTTATGGGTTCAAAAATTTAGAGGTATCAAAATAGGCGGTGGGTTGGACAACTGATAAGAAATAGGCGAGTCTTTGCGATAGTGTAAGCATTTCGGATGTCTAAAAGAAGTCGTTTAGCAAAATTGTATTGTTTTCATGAAGACCAGCTCAATGACCATGTCTTTGTGTGTACATTAGGTGATTAGACCATATTGTATCATTTGAATTTTTTGGTAATGTTTTTATAGTTTAGCCTTTTGTACAACATTTTATTTGTAAGTAAACAAGAGAGTTTAGTACATGACATGTAATTATTTGGAAAAGAAGTCTAATGGCCAAAAATTATGGAGTAGTTCAAGTTTACAGCATACACAAAGTATTCATAGCTTAGACACAGTAAAAAGTAGGTTTGTGGATTAGGTGCATTTCATTAATTAAACGAACCTTAAAATTATGTGAGTAAATGAGTGGACCATTTAGTTGTTAGAGTTGCACTTCAGTAAGATGTTATCCCGTTAATCGCTCTAAACTAGAAATGGTTTTTAGCCAACTTATGGGTCAAACATATTAAGAGTGATCTAATGTACTTAGTTGCTCAACCTAGAGTGTTTTCTTCTTTCATTATTTTAGAATTTTAGTGATGTAGCTTTTGTAATCAATAGTACTTTAATACTTAGCACATAAATAGTTTACAAGACTCACTAAATTGGATAGAGAAAGTAACTGCGGATCAGTTTAATCTGTCCCACATAAAAAATGACCAATTTTTACCCGTTACTCAAGCCTTCCATGTTTTCAAATCTACAAGTTATGAAATTGTCTCAGTACTCTTCAAAGTGCAGCTTAATCATAAATTTTCATGTGAATATAATGAATAAAGAGATGGCTATACTTGATGCAGTTTACACTCATGAAGAAAATTTTGGACCACAAGGTTGGAGTCCTAATTTGAAGTAGTTAGAATCAATATTGTAATCAGGTAAGCAGTGCTTGAATCATCATGAAGTCATCCCAACATCAATGTACGTTACGTTGCTGTTTCAAGAGTAAAGAAAGCATGGTTTGAAGGTTGTCGTTTGTGATCAGGATGGTAATGTCTCCAAAACCACAACAAATGTTGTGTATAGAGAAGTACTTGAAGGTCTATGATCAAAACTTCAAAAGATATGTAAAATACACACATCCCTTTTTCTTTCTCATATTCTCTCAATTATAATATATTATCAGTAACAACATGCATTTACTCACATCATATATGGACTATTAGGTGTGCATGGCATGGACATTGGGTTTTGAATCGATAGGCACTCACACACATCTTTTGCTACTCAAGACAATCAGTTTTGGAGACCCCAAGCTTGGACGTTTGTTAGTGTAATTGTAACAGAAGCAATTTCTTATCTGATAATGGACGCACTGTCTCATTCTTTGTTTCATATTTTAATGGAACAAGTTTACGTTATTATTTTTCTTATCATCTCATTTTCTCTATTTCTTTAAAAAATAACCCGGTGTCAACGGGTCTATAAGCTAGTTAAAACCTTATATAATGTAAATTTTGCAACATTTATATAGAATATATAAATGGAAATAATAAAAATATATAAATTATGCAGATTTTATATCATATACATCTAATTTTTATTTTTTTTATATAGAAAACGTCAATCCGCCTAGGTGTTATATGGTGGTCGACCGCCCGACTAGCGCCTAGCATTTTTTGCAACCTTGTTTAAAACACATAAAAACTATTCTAGGATTTTTGATGTTTAATACTACTGTTATTATTGTGTCAATTTATGACACATAAAACAATAGTTTTCTAGTATTTGTTGATCACTAATTTTTCATTGTCATTATTGTGTGTTTCTTTATTATTGAAACTTGAAAGTGTTAATTTGTGATGCATTGCAAATTCGACCTTGGAAAGACCATAACTCGATAAATTATTACAACCCGAAAAACCAATCCTAAAAGAAACCAAAAAACGAAAAACCGAAAATAGATAAAGCCGAAACCGGACAGTTTCTAGAAAGCAAAAACCAAAAATTTTCGGTTTGATTTTGGTTTTAACCTAAAACCGAGCCAAACCGAACCATGCTGACCTTGGCTCTACCTACCACCTAACGTTAATAAATATGGATTTTTGGCAATATGCAATAACAGTCTTGAACACGCCCCATAACCAAATATTCCACAAGCATCACCAACATGGACAACCACCATCCATCACCACACATTGCTCTACTTACGGGTGCCGGAATGGGCCATTTGACCCCAGCACTCCGCCTTGCCGCCATGCTATCATCCAAAAACTGCCAAGTGACACTCATAACCCCCCAACCACCCGTCTCGACTGCAGAATCTAGCCATATAGCAGCATTCCTAGCAGCATATCCCACCATCAACCGCCTTGACTTCCAAATAGTGCCTTACACTCCACCTGAACCTACGGACCCTTTTGCAGTCCAATTTGAAGCTGTTATTCGGTCTGTGCACCTTCTTACTCCACTTTTGGCTTCTGTATCACCACCATTGTCCGCCTTTTTCTCTGATATTACAACGGCTGCTGGAGGTCACCAAGTTGCTGAGGATCTTGGCTTACCGCATTATGTCGTTTCCTTGTCTGCTAGATTCTCTTCTTTCGTGGCGTATGTTCCCTACTTAATTGGATCAGATGGATCTATAGGTAAAGTAAAAACATGCTAGATAAGCTTAATAAAAAAAATCATATCTAGTTTGTTTAAAAATTAGTTTTAAATTTATAATAGTGCAGCGAACATAAAGTTGAATACGTCCTTAAATATTATCTTTATTTTGTATTTATACCATGGTAAGTAATCTGTCGATGATTTTTTTCCTGCTAGATCCATCACTGTCTGGAAGTACGACGGAAACCATGGTTTGGCATCATTTGACATCTCAACTATTCCATCGCCATTCTTCTTACCAAACCATTTGTTCACCAAAACTTTGGTATCAAATGCTCGGGCTCTAAGTAAAGCTAAAGGCATCTTACTAAACACATTTCATGCATTTGAACCCGAAACAATCACGTCAGTTAATGATGGAAAATTTATACCAGATTTCCCACCTTTACTCCCCATCGGACCATTCGAGCCACATAAGTTAGAAATAGGTGATCACAAACCGCTTCCATGGCTAGATCAGCAACCGCCAAAATCAGTTGTATACGTGAGTTTTGGAAGTAGAACTGCAATGTCAAGAGATCAGATAAGAGAATTAGGAAAAGGGTTAGAAGAAAGTGGATTTAAATTCTTGTGGGTGTTGAAAGCAAAAATTGTGGACAAAGACGATAACGAAGGACCAGAAGAAATAGTAGGTGACTCGTTTATTGGAAGAACGAAACATAATGGGTTGGTGATCAAAGGGTGGGTGAATCAAGAGGAAATATTATCACATCCGGCGGTTGGGGGTTTTGTTAGTCATGTTGGATGGAACTCGGTGATGGAAACGGCAGTTAGAGGGATGCCAATGTTAGCATGGCCGCTGCTTGGTGATCAAAAGGTGTATGCCGGACTTGTGGAGGCTGTGGGGCTGGGTGTTTGGGAGAAAAGCTGGGGTTGGTTGGGTGAGAGATTGGTGAAAGGTGAAGAGATTGCGAAGATGGTGAAAAAGGTGATGTGTGATGAGAGTTTACGGGAAAGTGCTACGATAATTGGAGAAGAAGGCATGAACGCGATTAAAGTTGGAGGGAGTTCTTATAAAGTGTTGATGGGAACCATTCAAAACCTTTCAATATGAACAACATATTGAAGGTGATTCGGGAATTTGAAGCAGGGTTTGCAATATATAATAATGATGTGTATGTGATGCAGGGCATGGCTGCATATCTCACATTTTAATAAAGTTATTTGCTTTCTTTTTATTTAAGTTTCTTGTGTAATAATAAACTTTGATTAGGGAGTTATATTTCTAATCAATTACGTGTTTAGAAATAGAAAGTAGTGTCTAACCTTTATTTAGCCTATAAGTATGGGTTGTTTTTCTCTCTATGGGTACTTTATTCTTTGAGTTGTTCTCCATTCTTGATTGTGGCCATTTGATTAATGATGCGCATCAGTATGTTAGTTACATAAGTCTAATTACCGCTTTAGTTTTTTCAGATTCGGGTTCTTTAAGTTTGCTATTTGAATTTTCATCTTCTAAGCTATCTTCAACTATTTGTTGTTGGAGAGTGTTTAAGGATTGTTGATTTAAGTGCTTATTGCAATATTAATAAGTAGACAAGTATTTGAGAGGAAACTCCTTGTACATAGTAAGTACGCACTCAAATATAAGAAACATGCCTATTTTAATGAGCTTGAAATAAGAATCCCAAAACACTGGATATCCAGTGTTCCTAATTGTCGTGTTTTATCAAACGGTATGTAGAGCAAACAAGAAGATCATTTCATTTCAACTAGATATACCACTGTTTGAAATGATGTCGAAAGAAATCCCATTTTCTTGTAATAGTTCTTGAAGATCAGTTGGTCCAAAAAAGATTCCAGGGATATAAACACCTCCTTTAGGAAGATTTCCGCGTTGTTTTAATACAACAAGAGCACATTGAACCAATATTATACAAGTGGATACATAACCAAATTCAGGCCCTCTCAATCTAGTGATTATTTCCATATCAGGCTTCATTTCTACACGCAAAGCAAGAACAATTAGCCTAAAACCTGGCCCAAAAAACCACATCTTAAAGGAAGAACTAACAACTTCTGCTTCAGTAGGACCACCTCCCAAGTAAATAGTTACTCACTGTCCCGATTGATAATCCAACTGTTATGAATCTAATGTTAGAGTTTGTGGATAAATATTAATACGTGTATGACTAGAATCGAACTCGAGACCTCGGGATTGCACACATTACAAATGAGAATTAAAGAATAATAATTGATATATATTAAATGTTATATATATAATTATTTAAACGCAAGAAGTAGATAACGGTCGTTAGTACTTGACAGAATTGACTAATGGACAAACGATAAGGACTAGCATGTAAAAGGAAAGCAAGAAGGTTCCGGAACACCCCTTGGGTGCTTATGGCCGGTCGAACCCAACTCAAAGGGGGTTCCCTGTAAAACCCTAAATTTCGGATTCTAAAATTTGGGCTAAATTTGAATTTTTATAAAGTTTGAGAATTCATTTGATAAAATAAAAACCTTAATTTGGATATATTAAATAGAAATATTTATATAACTTTGATAATGTATACATCGCCTCACTATACACAATTATACTCGGTCCATTTTTATTTTTTTTTACTTAACCGAACAATTAAACACCCAATTTAACTTTCTTAAACACTCTTTTATTCGGCCCTATTCTCTATATATACTATTTAGGTTGATGGCCATAAAAAATAATTTCTTTTTGGGCTTTAGCTTTGGGCTTATTTTGGTCCACGAATTGTCATGCTATTTCATTAGCGTATGTGTTTTTCTGTATTTTGCAACTTTATTTTATGTCGTTATCTTACGTGCTTCTTAGTGATAACTATCACCGCTTCTCTCTCACGTCTTTCAAAATTTTCCCATCGTTTTTTTGTCTCAAGATTCTTGGTGAACAAGGTTGGATGTTTTTTTTTGGTTCTGCGTTTTCTTTTTATGACTGCTTTTTATGTCATCTCTTGCTTCTGCATACATGTGTTTCCAGTTTGTTTGATGCTGTGTTTTTATGCTACGTGTGTTATGTGTTGTTGAGCTCCGTTAAATGTATGTAGTCTAGGTACTGCACTTCTGTGGTTGTTTGTAGTATGTGCGTGTATATCTTTTGTTTCCAGATAGTTTACACAACATGAAAATAAAAAGAAAAGCTATATCAAATAAGAGTGCTGGAGGCATGGTTGTGGAAGATTCAGACCAGGTGGTTGGTGATGCTTCTCAAAGTTCAGCTCAATATTCTCAGCAGCCTCTTTTGGTTAACAATCCAGATATGTTGTCTGCTGATTCTGGGTGTGCAGTTCCTGCTTTTCCAGTCTATCAGGCTTCTGCCACTTCTATGCCTGTACAAGTAACAACAGTCGATGGCTTAGTTTCAACATTTACAGTCAACAATATTCTGCCAAGGGTTTCGGATAATACTCAGTATTCGTCTGCTTATGAAGGTTTATTATTCATTTGAAGCTGTTTGTGTTGTTTTCCATTTTCTGATGTGTTGTTAGTTACTCTAACTCTGTTATTTTCGTGCAGGCTCATTTACAGGTGAGGCTGGCTTTCGTGTTGGGGAGGGGTCATCTGTGGCTCCTATGGTACTAGACTTTTCTGCTGCAGGTATGGTGTATCGTCATATATCCATTCTACTTTTCTTTTAGTATCGTAAACTGTTTATGTTAGTCGTATTGATCTGCCTGCTTATTTATGCTATGCTTTATTTCAGTTACATCTGATGTCAGTACAGCCCCGGCACAAATTTCGACGGCTGCAACAAGAAGGATCAGACAACGTAATATATATGTTTTCTTAAGTCTGATGCAAAATAGTCTAATGTATGTAGCTTCTTTGTATGTTTTTATTATGCTAACGATGATATTCGTTTCAGGTATGTCCAACGCATCAGCCGCCAGGGGACCAACGCATAGTGATATGCATCATATATCGCACTGTTTCTTACTTGAGTGGCATAACGTGCCATTTTTTTTACTAACAAATTTGCCTACGATTATAGTTGGTTACATTCTATCTTGACAGCCACTTCTTAATTATGCTGTACGTTGACGGGTTATGACTTAAGTGGTTGTTTGTTCTTTTTAGGTGTTGCTCGGGAGCCTGTTAATCGCCAGCGTGCGCGTGCTGGTACGTATGATGCATCTTATTTGGTGTTCGTTACATGTTGTTGCCTATGATCTATTTCGCTTAGTAATTGAGGTTTCATTATCAATGATTATACAGTGGCTACATGCATATTTGTTGGCTATTCTGTATCATAGTGCTTTGCTATTATAATAGTTATTGCTGACGTCTATAATTATTAAATGTCGAGACTTCCTTAATAACATAAATGGTCATGCATCATGCTATCTAAATGCAAGTTTATTCATGGCTATATACTTTAGTCTCGGTCAAATAATTTTAATTAGGTATAATGTCTTGTAGATACCTTTAACTAAAGATGTATCTAATGGATTTTGGATGTCATAGATAGTTGTGTACTATATTCAGGTAGGTTTATTTTTATTAAGGCAGAGATCACACAACTAGGCATTTTGTAATTATAAGCTACTGCGACCGTAACTATTTGGCGATATCGGTTGTATGAGTGTTAATAAGGGATTAGAGCTTATATTGATGCAGCTGCCTTAACTATGTAAAAGTTGCAATTAATTTGTTTTGACTGGCTGTTTGTAGAACAACCACATGGCATGGATTCCAACAACTCACCAGCGCAGGGACCTATTGTTCCTCCACAACGAGAAGGTTATTATTTCTTCTTTGTTTATCAGACTTATTTACACTATGTGTCAAGGATTGTGTTTTTTTTAGACCTGTGCATTTTGAATTTCTTAACAGGGGCACCTATAGAGTATAAGTATTTTGGCAGATGTGATCAAGTGTGTCAGCATTGTCACGCGACATTCTGGCTGGAAGAGAAACGGACCGGTTTGCCAGCATCTGCAGCTCCTCAGTATCAAAGATGTTGTGTCGGAGGTCGCGCAATTTTACGTACGCACCGGCATTATCTGGCCTACATTACGGATTTGTTTTCAGACAGGCATTTCATGGACAACATAAGAGCCTACAATTAAATGTTCACGATGACTTCCTTTGGGGCAACTATTGACAATTCTATTAATACCGGCAAGGGTCCGTATGTATTTAGAGTTTCAGGGCAAATCTATCATTGGATAGGTGGGTTTTGTCCTGCAAACGATGATACTCCGCGATTCTTACAGATGTATATTTATGATACAGAACATGAGGTGCAGAATATGCTTTCTCATTCCGATCCGTATGAAAGGCAGAGTCTACGAGAAGATGTTATCGAAGGGCTCATTGAGTTTTTAGATGGTAACAATGCGTTGGTTCGCTTATTTAGAACTGCAAGAGACAAATTACGCGAGGCAGATATACCAAGTTTTCATATTAGGTTGTTTGGTGTGGTTGGTGCCAATCAATATGAATTGCCTACTGCAGATAGCATAGGAGCCATTGTGTATAAGGGAGGGCCCGAGAGTGCGACAGATTATGATGTTGTGATAGAACGGCATTCTAGAGAGCCTGAAAGTGTAAATAAGTTGCACCCACAATACATGGCGTTACAGTTTCCCATTCTTTTCATTTATGGTGAGGAAGGCTATCACTTAAACTTGACACTCAAGAATTCTGACACCTTTGATACGCAACACGAAAAAAAAATGACTATGAAGATTTATTATGCATATCAGTTGTTTGACAGACTTGGCAGTTAGAGTTTGATAACTCGTGCTGGAAGACTTTTTCAGCAATACATTGTAAACGCGTATTGTGTCATTGAGCAAGATAGAACAGATTTCATAAGGCGTAAGCAGAATGATATATGGAGCGANCACGAAAAAAAAATGACTATGAAGATTTATTATGCATATCAGTTGTTTGACAGACTTGGCAGTTAGAGTTTGATAACTCGTGCTGGAAGACTTTTTCAGCAATACATTGTAAACGCGTATTGTGTCATTGAGCAAGATAGAACAGATTTCATAAGGCGTAAGCAGAATGATATATGGAGCGAGTATTTGTCTGGTATTTATGATGCCATTTCCAGAGGAGACCGAGATGGTAACGCCATTGGTTCTCGCATTATTTTGCCGGCATCCTTCACAGGTGGACCACGTTACATGTACAGCCATTACTTAGATGCGTTGGCTATCTGTCGGGTGCACGGGAATCCGACATTCTTTGTGACGTTCACTTGCAATGTCAGGTGGCCTGAGATCCAAGAATATATGGCCGTTTTTCCAATGCTTAACACCGCTGATAGGCCTGATGTCGTAGATTGAGTGTTCGAACGGAAGATTCACGCACTCATAAAGTTCGTAAGGGAGGAACAAGTTTTCGGCAGAGTGATTGCAGGTGAAATTTCTTTTTTTGATTCCTCTGTTTATTATTTATTTGTATATTCCATAGTTTGCGCAAAATGACAAGTATTATGTAATCTGATATTCATCTTTTATATTATTTTTTGCAGTACTTTATACAGTAGAGTTTCAGAAAAGAGGTCTTCCGCATTGCCACATATTACTATGGACTGAGCGACGGCTTTCTAATAATCAAGAGAATGAGATAGATGCATACATAAGTGCCGAGCTTCCTAACCACGTGGAAGATCCCGAGGGATTCAAAGTTATTTCTGACCTGATGATGCACGGGCCGTGTGGTCGTGCATTTCCTGCTGCTCCGTGTACAATTGGACGTGATAGTTGTAAGAAGCAGTTTCCAAAGGAATATTGTCAGCATACATATACCGATAGCAAAGGGTATGTGCATTATCGCAGGCGTGAAATAGGGTCAGGGACATTTCGGCGAGGAGTCAGGTTGGATAGTGGGTACGTACTACCTTATAATCGCACGTTATGTATGGCATTCTACGCACATATTAATGTGGAATACTGCGGCTGGACGATGCTAATAAAATACCTGTTCAAATACGTATCTAAAGGAACTGATAGAATTGTGGCTAGAATTGTCAGGCCAATCGGCCAAGCAAGGCAGGTTGCAGGATCATCTGCGACTGGTGTATCTGCACCTAGCGGACCTCCAGTGCATATAGATGAGATAAGGAACTTTATGGATGCTAGGTACGTCGGGCCGCACGAGGCTTGCTGGCGGATACTTGGATTTGATATTCATAGCAGAGACCTTGCAGTTCAAATTCTAACCGTGCACGCTGAAAACATGCAACAAATACCGTTTAGAGCTTCGCAGACTCTCACAAGTATCACAAATAACTCGAGAAGCAAAAGAACAACGCTAACAGAGTGGCTTGAATTCAACCGGCTACATCGCAGTGGTAGGCACCTTACCTATTTACAATTTCCTGGGGAATTTGTATGGTCATTGAATGCGCGTAGTTGGTCACCAAGGCAGAACAGAAATAAGCCTTCCATAGGGAGACTGACATATGTGCACCCGGCAAGCGGCGACCTTTTTTTTCAAAGAATGTTGTTGTGCCATCAAAGAGGGTGTACCTCATTCCCGCATATCCGTACAGTGGACGGGATACTTTACTCAACCCATCGTGCAGCCGTGAGGCCATGGGTTTGTTGGGAGACGACCAGGAATGGTCATTGGCCTTGGAAGAAGTTGATGTACCAGCAACCGCTTCAGAATTAAGAGACCTGTTTGTACAAATATTGATTTTTTGTGACGTAGCACAGCCACTTATTTTGTGGGAATCCCATTGGCGACAGATGTGTAAAGATATCCCCAACAGGTTATCAGAATTACTAAATATAGCTAATCTGCATGTCAGCGAAGACCTACTAAAAGGTGGTATTCTGTACGAGTTGCAGGCATCGTTAGCATTCTACGGAAAGTCTTTGGCTAATTTTTCTCTTCCAAAACCCCCCGACAGGTTGCTAAGGATAGTGACAAACAAGTTGGTTATGGAGGAACTAAACTATAATCGTGAGAGGTTAGTAGCAGAAAGAGATCATATTGTCCCACAGCTTAATCCGCAGCAACGTATGATATTCGATAGGGTTATCACATCGGTTTTAAATGGCACTCAAGAACTCTTATTCATTTATGGTTATGGTGGCACAGGGAAGACATTCATATGGAAAGCCATTTTGTGTGCGTTGAGATGTCAGGGGAAGATAATTTTAGCAGTCGCATCTTCCGGGATTGCCTCTCTGCTTCTACCAGCCGGTCGTACAGCTCATTCTAGGTTTAAGCTCTCGCTAAATTTAACTGACAATTCGGTCTGTAATGTCAAAAAAAATACTCAGTTGGCGGAATTGCTCACTAAATTAGATTTAATAATCTGGGACAAAGCACCAATGAATGATCGCAAGTGCTTTGAGGCATTGGATCGTACGCTTAGGGATATATTGGATGTGCCTGGCTGTTTGTTCGGGGGGAAGTCAGTTATATTAGGAGGAGACTTTAGGCAAACGCTACCGGTAAAAAAGCACGCAGCTAAGACCGAGATAATAGCTGCATCTATAGCAGAGTCATACCTTTGTCGACACTTTGAAGTCATACTGTTACACCAGAATATGCGTTTGCATCGGCAAACACCTGCAACTGAAATTGATGACGGCAGAAGAGAATTCTCAGACTGGCTGCTAAGCATCGGTGATGGTATAGCAGGTTACCCAGATGAAATGGATCTAGAAAATGCATCATGGGTTAAGATACCAAATGAGTATTGCATAGAAGATACAGAAAATGGTTTGGCAGAATTGATAGGCTTTATATACGACAGCCATGCACTTGAAAGACCGACAGCAGAATCGTTACAAGAAAAGGCTATTGTTTGTCCTAAAAATGACACTGTGGATATGATAAATAAGAAAATACTAAGCAGTTTGCATGGTGACGGGCGGTCTAACAGAAGCTATGATCAAGCGACACCAAAAATGAATGACGGTGGCGCAACCGAACTACTGTATCCACCAGAGTACTTGAACACCATGGAATTTCCGAGTATGCCTCAGCATATGCTGGAATTAAAAATTGGCACAGCCGTAATGCTGCTTCGAAATTTAAACCTTATTGGAGGTTTGTGCAACGGAACAAGACTTATTGTAACTCAGCTTCTACAACGGATTATCAAAGCGAAAATAGTTACGGGAACTAGAAATGCCCAGAAAGTTTTCCTACCTAGGATCCTACTTATACACAACGATGACAACATTCCGTTCACATTCAAGAGGAAGCAGTTTCCGATAAAATTATGCTACGCCATGACCATTAATAAAAGTCAGGGACAATCCTTAAATAAGATAGGAGTCTATCTTCCGCAAACGATATTTGGTCATGGGCAGATGTATGTCGCATTATCTAGAGCTACTTCTCCGGCAGGTGATGAGTGTGTAAATACTCATCATTTTTCTATCATCTGAACTGCCAAAACACCCAAAAACACCAAATAATGCATCAAAATAGTAAAAATATTCAAAAAGTGTGTTTTATGTGTTCTAGATGCAAAATGTTTGAAAACAAATGAAAAACAAACAAAGTTTGCACAATTGGCAGTTTCAGTCCCTCAACTTTCACAAATTGTCAAAACTAGTCCCTGAATATTTCAAAATATGCAAAATATCATAAAAGGTCCTTGGGGATTCATAAGTTGTCAAAACAAACCCTTTGAATATCAAAAATCACAAATTTACAACTTTGGTCCCCCAAGTTTGAAAAATGTCAAAAATAGTCCTTGGTGAATTTAAAAAGTGAAAATATTCCAAAATAAACCTTGTACTATTCATCAATGACAAAATTGGTCCTTATGGTAAAAATTTGGAAAATTACAGGTTTGGTCCCTAAAGTTTCACAAATTGGCAGAAATGGTCCCTGGACTTTCAAATATGGAAAAGTCAACAAAAGTCCTTGTACTATTCATCATGTGGCAAGAATGGACCTTGTGAATACTTTGGAAAAATCACAACACCCAACCTTCAAGTTTCAACAAATTACAAAATTGGTCCTTGTGATTTATTCTACAAAACCAAACCGGACCCTTTTATAAACCCAAAAATCCAAACCAATAAACCCATTACACCCCTAGCCCACTAAACCTTTCTTTTCTTTTTCCCTGGCCCAACCACAAGCCCAAACCAACCCCACGTTTAAATATTATAACTCACCCCTTCCCCCTCTCCTTCCCCCGTTCACACCATCAACTCCTCACCCCTGCAACTTGCACCATCACCTCACCATCCAATCCCACCGCCCACTCCACTACACCTAACCATCACCTCCACATTTAATGCCACCCCCCCCCCTCTTGCAATATAAAAAACAGAAAATGGTTATAAAACCATTTTGGCGCCAAAATCTCAATCAAGGGCTAGGATCAATCTCAGAGCATCCAATGGTCATGAATTCACTCAGAGACATCCAAGGAACCCTAATCTCATGCTATAAATAGAAGAGGAGCAAGAAGGAAGGAGCATAGTCTTAATTAGTTCTAAGTAGTGTCGAATTTATGTAATTTCAGTTTTTAGTTGTTTAAATTGCTTTCAAAAGCTTGTACTCTGTTTCTATAGTGTAATTGGATCTTTTATTAATCAAAAATCTCAAGGTTTCAGTTTCAATTCAGTGTTTGCAATTTCAATTTCAAATTCTGTTTTTGCTCTAATAATGCCTTAAGCTTAATGTTACTGTGTCATAAGCTCACTTAGGACTTATATAATCATAAGAAAACATAAAAAGCTAAAAAATTCAGAAAACAAAAACAAACAGGGTACCTTTGCATTTGACTGTGGAAGCTTTGGAAGTTGCCTACAATGGAGGGGCAAGATGGACTTTTACCTAGCTTATCTCTGATAAGCTAGGAGCTTGTTGAGCATAAAGAAGCTCTAGTAAAGCTAGAGTAAAGGTTTCTACTTTTCAATTTCTAAAAATTCAAGTTTTAGTGTAACTTTGCATTTTACTGTATTAGTACTTATTTTAGCTTAATCTCTGTGTTTTTGTGCTTATTTTGTGTTATTTAGTCATAATATAGCTTAAAATTAAGTCCTTAATAGTTAAAATCAGTTGTGCAATCAATTCTCATTTTCACTGCCAAAAATCAATCTTGACCATATTGAGTTTTTGTGAACTAGACCCTTGTTTCTGTGCTCAAATCAATATTAGATATCATAGTAAGTGAATTGGAATCAAGTTTATGGATTGAATCACTCATTTGTTTTGAAAATCAAAATTTGGTTCAGTGAGAGAGGTGTTTGGATTTGCTGTCATTTGTATGTTCCAGTGCATGCTTGTTGTTGTTCTTGCTTGATACATGTCACTTAGGTCCTAATAAACTCACAACAAGCATAAAATCCAGTGGTCATTTGTAAAAAAGTCAAAATCATCCTTAATCTCATTCAGTTCATAATCTGTTGAAGTTATTTGGTCCAAAATCCTCAAATCAGTAGAATAGTTGTTAATATTGATAGATTTCATGTTCTTATAGCTTAATATATCATAATCAGTTCATAAATCAAGATCAAACTTCATAAAAGTCAAAATTCTAAGTTTTCATAAAAAGTCAAAAATGCATGCCTGCAGTTTTTGAATAAAAAGTAGAATTTTGTCTAGGCTTTGTTAATCAGGTTCTTGATTAGTGCTTTTGGATTTTGAATCTTTGGTTGCTTATCTTTCTGTGTGATTTTTGTTGAATTTTTGTCTGCTTATCTTAGTGCTTATTTGTGCCTTTGTTTTTGCTTAATTTTCAAAAAGGTGCCCTGCACCACAGTTAAACACCAAGGTTCATAAGCTCTTGTAGAGCTTATTAGTGGGACCCATTGTGTGTTTCTTGGCTTTTTGGGAAGCCAAGCAAGCCATTTTGCTTATTCAGTGCTTATTTCCTATTTTGAAACTTATTTGGTAGGGCTGCATAAGCCATCTTTGTTTGTCTTTTCTGTTTATTGTTTTAAGTACTCAGTTAAAACACCAATTTTCATAAGCTTGTCATAAGCTCATTAGTGGACCTTAGGGTTTGCTTATTGGCTTATTTTGAAGCTTACCAGGTGAACTTGAAGCCTCAAGTTTCATTTTGGACCATAGAGCTTATTTGTGGGCCCCATAAGGTCTGCAAAGTGCCTCTTTGGACTGTTTGGTACACAGTGTCATATAGATTTGCTTATATAGCTTATTTGTGCTTTTTGGCTTATCCAGTGTGCTTTTCTTGTATCTTTGGCTTAATTCATGTTCATATAAGTTGTTTGTAGCTATTTCAATCATTTGTGATCACTGTGTAGCTTATTCCTAGCTTTTGCATTGCTAGTTTGACCAAAGTCAAACTGTCATAAGCTTAAGCTTGCATACAGCTTATTTTTGAGCTTTATAAAAAGTGTTTTCATAAAAAGTGCTCATTTTCAGTGTATAAACAAGTTCCAAACAAAAAAAAATCCAAAAATAATCACTTTTTAATAAAAGTGATAGTTTCTATATTTTAATTTCATTTTCTCTTTGTTAATTTAGCTGTAATAATATTCGTTGTTGATAATTTCTTAAATTAGTTTGTCAGCTTCAAGTAGTTCTTTAGTAATTTCTTAGACTCTTTCTTTTCTGTTTGTATTTACTTAGAGTTTAATACTTAGTTAATTTAGTACTTAATTAGAAACTGGTTAGACATTACATAATTCTGTATAAATTTGTTAACCGTACGCACTTTTTATATTTTTCCTAGGTCCTAAATAGAATTCTAGTATTTTTAGTAATGTTTTCTGAGAATGCTTTTAAACTGTTCATCCTAGTAATTTTCAGATTTTAATTTCCTATTTAAAACAGTTAACTCGGTAGAAAACCAAAAAAGGAGACTTAGAATAAAGTTGTTAATATTTAGATATAATTCCATTTTTATAAGTCTTTATCTACTTCGTCACAGTAATATAGGATCTGTAAAATTAATTTTTATATTTCCTTCTTCATTTCCTCAATTTTCTCTTTTAATAGCTCTCTAATTAGGTTTTAAAGTATTAATAGTTTTTAAATTATAAAAAATCCACAAAAAGACCAAAAATACTTGTCTTTTATTTTATTCTTTAATAATTATTTTTAAAATCAGTTTTAGTGTTTTGAAAATACACCCACTTTCCTCAGATCCTGTCCTCTAAGTTAAATTGTAATAGGAAATCTTTTAGAATTAGTTTCAAATACGGACGTTTTAATTTAACTTGACAAATAGTTCTCATAATGTACATATAGCATATTCAACGTAAATATTTTCAGTTTAGATTTTACCATTTTCTTTAAATTATCAAGTTTCAACAACTTCATTTTACACCCCTTTAAGGTTTGGAACTTGTCATGTCTTTAGCCCCTGTAGATTAGAAGATTTCACTTTAGTCCCTGTACTGTTACTTAATTGCATTTTGTGTTATATCCTGTTATTGTGCTATTTTCATTTTCACTTCCAGCATCAGTCAGTGGTCAAAGTCAATCAAAATCTCTATCTGGTTACTATTCCTAATCACTCATTCCCAAAACGTTTTCCAAACACAATTTCAATCTCGTCGGGACATAACGACCCGGGGATACACTGTGCTTACACCGGATCATAAATTGATCACTCTCTCCCTCATTTGACTTAGTTGACCACACCTGGTTGACTGGTTAGTTTGGGAGGAGTCAGGTATGCATGGATGAAACATGGCTTGAACCTATCATACCAGAGTCTTAAATTAAGAATTTGTTTTACGAATCATTAGTGGTTCATTAGTGGGGATCTTCTCGGGTTTAAGAAGTCCATGACCGTAATTCCTGCTTACCCATTGGCCGGCATATATAGCTATAGACAATATATATGAACTGTGACCGCCTTTTTTGTGGATTTGATCTGCATACTCGTACTTCAGACTGACTTGGTGTACTCTAATTTAAATATTTTTGTAAGGTTGGGCTAGTTTGGTACTTGAGTGGGTCATAAGTTGATAGCTCACGCCGTGTTTGTAATAAAATATCAAAGGTGTTTTTAAGAATTATAAGAGTACAAAGTTCATTCTTTTAGGTATGACATCTTGAGTCTTTCTCAAATGGACAATAAAAGTAGTAATTTGTTGTAGTGGCGGGCTCCAGTTTTTCTTTTCTTATTAAGATCTGCACTACTGTTATAACAACAAATCAGATATAGACATCATTACAAATATATTTACTTTTATCAAAGCTTTAGAAAACCTTTTAGGATATGCATATTGCATACCTTAAACCCCATGTGGGCTAAACTTGATATATTTATTTTGATGGCCATTAACTTGATGTTTTTATCAAAGGACTGAATCTTTATTTTCCTTTCCAAAATTACCAATGATATATACGGTTGTTGATAATTTCAGTTTTTTATATGGTTGTCAATATATATGTACTATTGCATCGAGCTTTGGATGGGCCCGAGCATCCCCTTGTTCTCGCTGAGATTTGCCCATGCTATTACAAAGAGTAAAAGTAGCAAAATTTGAAATAAGAATTTGCTACTTGTAAGGATCCAATTACATAACCTACTGTACTCAGGTGTGTACCATAATTCCTCATGAACTCTTGTAACACAAGATAAGATGAACATTTAAGTATTCTAGTTTGTTTGCTTAGCATTGCTGTTGGTTATTGCATCTTAGTTTTGATGCTTCAATTCATATTCAACTCTTGTCAATCTTAGTTATTGGATAAACATGATTCAGTGTATATTATTAACTGTTGTGCTGTTTAGGTGGTTCATACAGTTTCAGTGCACTTCGCTTTGGTGTTCATGACAACTTTTGTTACTCTAAAAATTACAGTATGAAGCAATCAACATTTCCATCAATAGGCAAGAGCGTGCAATGAAGACCACCAACAAGAGGCGCCACTCACAATATCGTTTTTTGAAAGACTAATGCGTATAAAGCACTACTAGTAAAAAGTACTGCAATTTGTGGATGTAGACATTTTTAACACTTGTGACAACAATATTTGTTTTCAGAATTGTCGAATCAAATATGGTGGTTGTATACAGATCAAAAAGTTGTGTTTAATTCACAAAAACTTGTAAGAATTTACAATAAAACAGACATGACACCTGAGTGTATTTTTATCATACTTTAGATGTTGACATCTTTGTTCTTTGGTTTAGTGTTTTGATCTTTTGTGGTCTTATAATACACTAACCCAATGTGTGTTGTAACTTAAGAGTGTCTTTTAACCAAATTAATAGTAGCTTTGAGCTATAGATGTGAGATCTAGTTATGAGCTACAATTGAAAGCTTTATAAAAGTGGCTAGCAAATTTTAGATTTATTACGAGGCAGCATGGCCCGTGCGATGCACGGGCTTCGATTACCATGAATTAATTAGGTGTGTCAATATTAGTCGCGAAACTTAAAGTGCCAAACTAAAAAATTCATTGTAGTAAGCTTTTACAAATAGAAATGTTTCATACGAAAGATACTCAAAGATGTGTTTGGACGTTTTTACATGTGGTTGTAAGTAGTAAGTACACGTTTGATTTGCTTGCTTAGGGGTTCTTATTTTTTAGGTTCATCGCTTTAATCATCCTTCCATACTGATAATGTGCACAAAGGTTTTAATTACAAAGGTTTTAAAATCGTCTAAATTTTATTTGTGTATATTGGGTTATTGTATAAACATAGTAATGTTAACAACTTATTATATAAACATATTAATATTTTAGTTAATATTGTAGTCAAACATATTTTATGACTTATCTCTTTTCACCTCTAAAGTAAAGGTCTTCCATTTCCCTCTACACATAGATCCGCTGATTCGTAGTGCCCAAATTTCTAAATAGTTGGTAGCTAATTGCATGATTAAAGGGGGATCCACACGGGCTTTGTTTATCATGATTTTTTTTTTCTAGTTTTGCAAGGTTTATGTGTATTTAATTATTATGCTTAGTTTTGTTCGGCGATACTCGAATGAATAAATGAAGTTCATTTAAGTAATCTTTGTGAATAGAGTTGTTTCTAGAAAAGTGTGTCAAGTTCATGATTGATTTTCATCATCTTAACTTAAAACATGTTATTTCAAAGCTAATAAATTTGAAACTATTTCAAAAGAAAAATAAAGTGTGTAAACCACATAATTTAGGGGTTTTTTTTTTTTTTTTTTTTTTTTTTAGAAGACAACGTGTTAAACCGAATTTCATGTTCCAAACATTATGTGACATGCATAGTTCACAAAATTTCTTGAAAATACTCTAAACCCTAGCCTCTTTAGTCATTGTCGATCCTCAAGTTCTCATCACATTTTATCAATATAGCTTTAACTGCTCCTACTTTATCACTAATATATATTACTGGCAAAAATGGCAAGTCGGGTGGGTTCGGGCAACAAATCAAAACGGCTTGAGTCAAACAGGCACGGACCAAACGGACGCTTTCTAAAATTCAGGTCAAATGAGCACAACTCAAATGGGCGCTATTTATTAAGTACCAAGGAAACTAAAATACAATATATTTAGTTTCTCAAAACACACTATATTTAACTTACACCATTAACAAACATGTTAATAATTCAATTGTAAATTTAACTTCTTAGCATGAAGTCTTGAGTTAATATCCTTTTTATGGGCGTTTAAAAAGTTAAATGCTACTTCGATCAAAAAAAAAAAAAAGTTAAATGCTACTGTAGTGAACGTAAATTTGGAAAAAAAATTTTAGTTAAGATTAAAAACACAAATACATAATAAAACATCCCTCATGTTGTCTGCTGTTGTTTGGAAATTGATTTTAACTATGCAGCCTTCAAGTTGTCTAATTGTACATAATTGGTCCCTGATTTATGGCTAACAGCAGGTAAGGTCCCCGTAAATTCGTAAAAGGGGAAACAATCATGGTAATATCTTTTTTCCCAAAAAACATTATTGATAAAATTAATATCAGTCTCTCACGGCCTTGCACCTTCTTCTCAAACCGGTCTCCCATCCCACCCTCTTTTCATTATTATTGATACAATTAAAACTATTATATATTTTAATTGAACATAGGTGTAGCTTACCAGTGCTAAGCGAGTTGCAGGTGATTGCCTTGATTCAATTTAGATATCAAAATTTGGATTTTGATTTATTCATTTGCACTCCGAAACCAGCGAAGATGCCACAGGTTTGCATTCCATTTAAAGAGTATTAATTTGTTTTCATAGTTTTTAAGAGTGATTTGGTTTTTGGGTAGATGATATCCTGTCGCTGCTAGATATTTTATAAATTTAGGAAATTTGGTACGGATCAAAATTTATAATTCACATCAAAATTGTTCGAGTAAAATCAAAGTCTAGAACAATCTCTGTACCATCTTTATTATTGTAAAACTATCAGATAGAAAAACACAATTTTTTCTTGAATCATTGTCTATTGACAATATTTTTATGCTAGTTTCGGTTGTTGAAAGCTTCCATTCCATGTGAACGATATTTCTCATGCAGTGCTTCAACTCCTTGTCACTTTCTTCGGTCATGAGAATTTTAAGTCTGCGGTGGGTTGTCACTTTAGAAAGTGCAACATAAAGTAGCCTATGACTTAACACACGCATCGACAAATAGAGGGTGACAAAGTTAATTGAATGTCCTTAGCTTTTAGTGATGGTCATTGTGTAGCATGGATTTATAGGGAACTGTCTGTTTTTCATTCTGAAGGGCCATTTCGATTGCTTAGATGTGAGTGTCATTCTTGGTATTAGGGCAGTGTCCCCAATATTTGATCCGTCAATTTTGCCCGAATAACAAACTCTCCAATATAGGTGATGATTAGGTGAGTTCCCCCGCATAATCCCTTGCTTGGATTTACAATTCGTAGTAGCATCATTGTTGGCTCTTTTTTGAGGTACAGGGTAAGGCCCTTCCCGCACTTGCACCTAGCACATGTCAAGTATTACCAACCATTATTAATTCAAGTGTTGCTGATTTCCACTTCACACTTGAAGGTTGTAGCCTAGTAAATGGATAAGTTTAGAAACAATATGGGTTAAAGTAATAATACTATAATGGGCATAAGGGTAAAAGCATGAAAGCACCTCATATTTTTTTGCTACGCCTCGATCTTAAATGTTCTTCAACTGTTCCATTCTTTGGTTTGGTTTGCTGAATAGGTAAAGCTATCCTGGGTAAGATCCACATTACTACAGTCCATAAATATAAGCAATGTTTTTTACTTGGCAAGTATTAAAATTTGTTTGCAAAGACTAAAACTGATTAGCAAGGCCATTAAGCATAATACACGTTATTCATACATGAATTCCACCCGCTAACAAACTTCACATGAAACGCAAAACCTCTTCACACCTTCACAATACCAAACATCATCCTTGCCAAACCAATAAAATCCTGAAAACTAATCTAACTACCATGGTGGATTTGGATATTCTAGAGGCATATGCATACTTGATTCAGGGTATGCTTTGTCTCATAGGGCTATAGGAGACAACTAATTGGTTATTGTTACTTGTTAGTGAACATTATTGGATCCATTGTTGTAAGCCGGCTGCAATATTTGTAATAATTTATTTACTGTAGAAATATGGAGCTCTTTTTGGATCCATTGTTGGTGGATGCAGCATTGAAGAACGCGAACATTGTGCTCAAGAGGTATTAAAGTGAAATGTCACTGGTATGCTGTAATTCTTTATTGTTTCCAAGTTCTAATTGATCTGTTCTATATCTCTTTAAAGGGTAATAATATCAAGTGGCATTCCAAGTTTTTATATTGGTGGTTTTGGACTTGGAGATAGCATTGATGATTGTGCTACTCTTCTGCATGATGTTACGGTACTATAGTCCATCCATTACCTGACAGTTACACATATCTATTGCATCCATGTACACTTCTTCAAGTGCTATATAAGTTAATAAGTAAAAATTTAAACTCATTAAATGCAACTGGTTGATCACATTTTGGAGCTAATGAAGTGGGTCAAGACTTCATCAAGTACTGGAAAGCAGCAGGGTTACACATGGAACAAACACCGGTTATTGCTGGTAAAGGCCTCCATCGTTGTCTATCTTATGCCTTACACTTCTTTTACATTTTATATTAGTGGGTGTAGTGATATTATATGAACTTCTATATAATTAGCAATGTACGTAGCCACTTGCTTAACTGTTGCATTATTCTAGTAGGTATATGTGCTTTTAGTCACCTTATTCTAATAAAAATGAGAATAATGGTGGCGATTACCGTATATGAACTTCTATATAATTAGCAATATACCGTATATGTGCTTTTAGTCACCTTATTCTAATAAAAATGAGAATAATGGTGGCGATTAAGGGTAAAGAAATAATAAGTCAACTAACCGTTTTCAGAGAAGGCAACTGTGATAACCATAGGGGGTCTGGTAGCTGGTGCTCATATGAAGTTTCATAAATAGAAACCATCTATCATATTGACCTGTACATATAAAAATGAAAAAATGAATTAAATATGTGGCCACGTAGGTAATAAAATATCTCCTGAAACTTGGGTTATAACCATTTTGGCCACAACAAGAATATAGGTTGAAAGCTTTAGAAGATGGTTATGAATTTGTTTCGAAAAAAAGCAACCCAAATACGTATAGCATTAAATGCAGACAGAATGAAAAATGTGCATGGTTTATTAATGCGAAACGTTGGAAGAATTCAGATGTTTTTCAAATTACAAAGATGAATGATGTTCACACGTGTAGTAGAACTCAAACATATCCTAACCATCGAAATGCAAACAAAAAAATAATTGCTCACATTATCAAAGATAAACTAGAAGACGGTAGCCGTGATTTGAAACCAAAAGATATACAAAAAGATATCTTGTCACAGTATAACACATCAATATCTTACAAACAAGCGTGGAGAGGGAAGGATTTTGGGTTGCAAACGTTAAGAGGTTCACCATTAGAATCGTTTGAGATGCTCCCGTATTACTGTTACAACTTAGAAAAAAAAAACCCAGGGACTGTGACACGAATCAAGACAAACGATGCAGGGGTTTTCGAAATTTTATTCATTGCACTTGGTGCATCTGTAAGTCTTGTTAATCTTTAACTTTTTTTTCATTACCTTCTTTAAAAATACATGAAAACACTTTGGTATAATGCTTGTAAAATTTGTTTATATTCAGCTGCGCATGTTTCGGAACCATCTTCGCCCATTACTTATAGTGGACGCGGCGCATTTAAAGGGTGGTTACAAGGGTACCAATTTCCAAGCAGTAGGGATGGACGGAAACAACCAAATAGTGCCAATTGCTTACGGAATATGCAGAGGGGAGACTGGAGATTTGTGGTCGTGGTGGATGTCAGTACTTAAAGAGTGTGTAGGCGATAACCCCAATATGATTATCATATCTGACAGGCATCCTTCCATAGCTTTATCAATAAGGAATGAGTTTCCATCGGCGTTTCATGCTATATGCTGTCGTCATCTAATGATGAACCTTAAACTAAAAAATAAAAAAGTTAAAGGTCTATACTGGGGCATATGCAAAGCGTACACACCAGATGAGTGGCAAAGAAAAATTAACATACTTTGGTCTGTTCAACCAGAAGTGTACCAGAAGCTAATGGAGGCTCATCCTACACGCTGGGCTAGAGCACATTTCCACGTCCTCGTTACAATTACTCTACGTCTAACAGTGTCGAGTCTGTTAATGCTTGTACTGTTAGGTGGAGAAAGCTACCAGTCACACTGTTGACCGACACGTATCGAGAAATGGTGCAGAAGTGGTATTTTGAACGTCGCAAAGCTGCAGGTATTTATTTCTTGAAAAATAAAGTATACATTATACTTCTCACTTGAAATTTAATTGATAAATTTATTTATATTCACATTTTTCCTAGCAAAAATGAAGTACGAAATCACAGATTGGGCAGCACATAAGGTTCAGAAAAGAATAAGAAAAAGCGTCAGTTGGGTTGTTTACGGAATTGACGAATTTCAGTATCAAGTTTTTGATGGGCTATATAACCGTCTAGTCAACTTAAGGACCGACGAATGTGATTGTCGGAAATGGCAGCTTTCCGGAATACCTTGTGGTCACGTTATTGCTGTTAGTAGGTTTTTTGGTCAAACAGATTGCCTGAAATATGTACAAGACTGGTTTAAAAAGGAAAAGTATCAGGCAACATACGTGGAGTCAATTCAATTTGTTGGCAACTACAAAGAATGGGAGTATCCAAACCATATACATCCTGTTACTCTCCCAATCATGAACAACCCTTAGCCAGGTCGTCCTAAAAATACAAATCGTATACTATCGCAAGGCGAGGTACCAACTGGAAGACATTGTTCCAGGTGTAATGAAGTGGGGCACACTCGTCTCCGTTGCAACAAATCATTCGTCCCTGATCCGCCTGTACGCAAAGGTAAAAAAAACAACAAGAGTTTGCATACAATGAGCAACCATATGGTCAAAACTCATACCCCACAAACCATTATGACCAACCATTTGATCATACCCAGTATGCGTCTCAAAGTTACTACCACAACGAATACCAATCTCAACAGTATGATTCAAACCATTATGACCAACCATTTAATCATACCCAGTATGCGTCTCAAAGTTACTACCACAACGAATACCCATCTCAACAGTATGATCCAAACACGAATGCTTCACAAACATATGATCAATATCACACACAACCATCATTCAACATGTCACAACCAAACGAAACACAAACATTTCATGATCACAACACGCAAGGTTCAAATAGTTGGTTTAATCACTTTGGTTTTTAGGAAAGTAGAACTTTTTATGTCTTTTTTATATTTCCTAGTTAATCTGTAATGTACTTTTCGTGTCCTGTAATAAATTCCTTCGCAAAATGTGTAATTCAAAATCATTTCCTTTTCATAGTTGTGTTAGGACATAACAAAAGAAAAATTTTAAAAATATTATAACCCTAAAACAAATTATAACCTAAGATCTTACAAACAAAACACTAAAACATAACCCTAAACCCTAAAACTAATTAGAAACTAAAATGTTACAAACAAATTAGCTAAAACATAACCCTAAAACTAATTACAACCTAAAAAAAACACTAAAACCTAACCCTAAAAAACCTTTTCAATTTTTCGCTGCAAATTTTAGAAGGATTCTTTTTTTTTAAAAAAAACCTAAACAAATTTCGCTGCAAATTTTAGACGGTATATGTTTTAAAATAAAAGTGTAAATTGTGGGGCCTAGTTAGATGTTGTTCGCCGCAAAGTTTAAACGATCTACCAAATATATCCTGATGTGGGGCCAGTGTGGGGCCAGAATCGAGGAGAGAGAAAGAGCTTTTTGTATTTCGCCGCAAATGTTAGGCGAGTTACGTTTTTTTTTTAATTTTTTATTTTGCAAACCACGAAAACTTGACACGTGTTAATATTATAAATCTGTTTTGATTTGCGGCGAGATATGTGGCCTTCTAAGGAATGAAAAAAAAACCAGCCCTCAAAAAGGCAAGTGGTTTTGAAACCGTCCTCTGCAGTAATTTTCGCTAGATATTACTTTTTTCCATCATTCCATTTTCTTAGTGTTTTAATTTATTTAATTTATTATTATTTTTTTACATATTCATACAATCATACTAGTACATGGGACGGATATACAAAAATAAATAAAATAATTCATTGAAAAAAGTTATTATAAAACTTATCAAATCATTTTTTTTCTTCAAATTTACGTTACTCTTTTAGTATTTTTAAAGTGATGAAGAAAAAAATGCACCCAAATTTTCATTACAAATTTTTTTTTGAGGATTGATTATTCGTACACTTTAAATAGATTCTAGCACCATTCTTTTTTTCATTTTCTTTTATTTTTTTATTTATATAATTTTATTTTTATTATAAAAACTACGGAACTAAATGTGTAGAGCATAAAATATGAAGTTTGATAAATCAAAATTATTAAAAAAGAAGCATAAAATACGAAACATAAAACGGTATAAAATTCTTATACATGAAGTGAGTAAAAGTGAGGTAGGAGATGCCGCTATCCGCTAGTGTACCAATAACACCATACATTTTTTAATTACTTTTAAAGTTTTAATCATTATGTTTTTCATTACTTAAGAAAAAAGTTTTATCTAACCCGTACCCGGCTTCACGTCTTCTCTTGGATAATCATTCTTGATTGTGCTCATCCCTGACTTAGTTGGGAATTGCATATACGACCTAATCCTTGATACCTTCCCACATAGTTGTTGTATTGTTGTTCTGCCGAACAAAATTGGAACTTGATTTCACGACGTGAAATTCCATATTAAATAGGACGTTGTTGCTACTAAAAGGCGTCCCACAATACTTGTAACTTTGTTATTTTTGGAGATAACCAGTCCATAACATCGTTCCATAATCCATAATCCATAATCCATTTAGGGTGCGTTCGGTTCAAAATTTTTAAATCATGGGTTTCTTAATTTTGTGAGATTTTAAATATAAAGTGTTTAGAAACTTGACCTTTGAAATACAATAACGTGTTTGGTTTGATAAAATATGAGAAGCAATATAAAACTTAATAAGTACAATACATTAAAAAAAAAAGTACATAAAAATATGGTAAACAATGGTGAAGTCAAAAAAAANACAACCTAAAATGTTACAAACAAAACCCTAAAACTAATTACAACCTAAAATGTTACAAACAAAACACTAAAACCTAACCCTAAAAAACCTTTTCAATTTTTCGCTGCAAATTTTAGAAGGATTATTTTTTTTAAAAACCTAAACAAATTTCGCTGCAAATTTTAGACGGACTATTTTTTAAAATAAACATGTAAAATGCGGGGCCCAATAAAATGTTGTTCGCCGCAAATGGAACACGATCTACCTTTCTTATTTTTTTTAAATCCTGATGTGGGGCCAAAATCGAAGAGAGAGAAAGAGCTTTTCTAAAATCTTGTATTTCGCCGCAAATGTTACACGATTTACATTTTTTTTTAATTTTTTATTTTGCAAACCACAAAAACTTGACACGTGTTGATATTGGAAATCTGGTTTGATTTGCGGCGAGATATGTGGCCTTTTAGGGAATGGAAAAAAAACCAGCCCTCAAAAAGGCAACTGGTTTTGGAAACGGCCTCTGCAGTAATTTTCGCTATATACTAGGAGACAAGGTCTAATGTTTTGTTTGCTAACCTATGTGGGATGTTTTTTTGGTATCTCATATTAAGTTGTAATATATGTTGTACTAAAGTTTTTTTTTTTTTTTTTTTTTTAGAAATGAGAACTTATGTTTATTTCAGCTTTAGGCTTAAACAAAAAATTCAAGTGCGAGATGTAGAAATTATGTAGTTTTTGCTTTAGTTTACCAAATCTAGCTATGAAACTAAAAGATTTGTTTCCGATTCCGACACTCACAATAGAAAGTTCTTCCTGATCCATGTTTAGGGTGTACCCTATACTATTTTTGTTTGAGCAATATCATACTCGTTTTATCTTAAATGACTATATCCGCGTAAATAGAGTTTTGGTTCAAATCGATTAATTGTCGTTTTAATGCTCTTTTGGCATCTGAATGTGTAAAACTGTTTTTTTAGGTGTGAAGTTGCGGAGATGGAGATGCCTATTGAATAACTGTGTTGTTTTGGTCAAGTAAAAATAGGTAAACATCGTACATAGATAAAAGGACTATCACTAAGACAAGTTCTTCCAAGCCAAGATATCAATAATTCCAATCGAATGTGCAGCAACCGAGAGTTGTATGTTGCGTTCATGAAGGATGAATCACTCCCAAAAATGAATGTATTACTACTCTCCCAATTGGTTGTTCTATAGGAGTGATGATTTCCTTCAACAACAAGGTCTCTGAGCCATTTTCACGATGGCCAAGCTGCGCCAAAGGAAAAGAATAGGAGCAGTGCCAAGAGTCCTAACATGGAGGTTTGGAATCAAACCTTCGTTAATAGCCGACCATATATATGTAATTGGTTATTTTCTATATCGTTCAGTGGTATATATACCGTGCATATCCTAAATTTGGATGCATGATTCTTTATTGGCAATTATTTCTTTAATGCTAACAATCTCTCCCTAAGGGGTGGTCATTCGAATGATTTTCTACGTGATTAGGTCTTCATTGTTCTTTGTCTTGAGCTTTGTGTGTCATTGTAGAATAGTCTTTAGCAATGTTGCAAAAATCGTGAATCGGTACTGAGGCGGTCGAGGGCCTTGTTGTGATTTTTAGCCGATTAATCGGCCCTAAACCTTGTAATCGCCGATTAATCGGCCGATTACCTTGTAAATCTCTCCAAATTCCAGGGCCTTGTAGCTTGTAATCGCCGATTAATCGGCCTTGTTGGCCGATTTTTGCAACACTGGTCTTTAGTCTTTGTTCCTTCATGCTTTGTGATCTTTGATAAATGACTTTTCTTCGTTCTTTGTTCTTTGTTGTGGTGGATTCATTTGCCTTTTGTCACATCGTTGTCTTTGGAGGTTAGATGCCTTTCCAACATGCTCATACATCTTTAGTCTTTGTCATACATACATTTGTTGTTCCCGTTCTTTCACTTTGATCTTTGTCACTTTACTTTGTAGATTCTTCTTTTTGGCGTAGAATCTTTCTTTGACTGTTGCTATCCTTTGATCTTTGTGAGAACTTTCCTTTAACTTTTTGATGTATGTATGAGCATGTGGAAACTAGTGTGGTGGTTGTACCTGCATAAAACAGTTAGCAATAAAACATCCGGTACTTACAGGTTCGGAATTAGAGATCGTCAACAGCATAGTGTGAAGACTCCTTCTAACCCTTACCAAGGCTATTCCCAGATCGGATGCCTTCGATAGAGCTTACAAGATCTACCGAAGTAAATCAACGATTGGGTGAGTCGCTGGAGATCGCCCCACGACTGTAGACCGTTTGAAACCACAGCAAACACTAAGCATAACCTACAAGAGATTACCGAAGTGACCTGCTGTCAGGGCTGTTTGATGTTAACCCTGGCAGGAGTTTCCGTTCAATCACTGAGAATCACATTAGTGAATCCTGGCATAAATGTTCTGGCAGATTGCTAAGATTTGCATAGGACTCTAAGTTTACATCTGGCGTCCTTAATGTTGAACAACCAATGTAGCAGTATCATGTGTTCCTATGAGATCTTTTGATGAATCTCGAGGCTCTAGAATCAATAAATGCACATTTAGTCATTGGAGGCATGGAGCAAAGGGCCTCCTTTTCAATATCAACACATCTCGGAGTGAGAGGTCGATAGATTATGCATGGTTCTCCGTGAGAATGAAACAATTATCTTTTGAGAGATACCCGAGTGGCTAAAAGGTTAAGTGCAGTGCGTCACTGAGTCCATGACGTCTTGTCTTCAATACCGGTGTCACCTTAGCAACAACCAGTAGCATATGAGTTGAACCCGGTGTCTGCCCTAAGGTTGAACATATGGAGGGCTATTTCTTTTCACCCTTTTCATCACTTTTCTTTTTAATTCTTCAACCCCTTCTTTCCCTTCCATTCTTTACTCCTTTTTTCAAATCATACATAAGGACTTCTAATTCTAATATATTGGAATTGTCCTTTAGTAGATCCCTCCGGCTCTAGCGGATCATAGGACGGTTTTTCCTAACCTTAGTCACCTTTTATTACCATGACTATCCTATTGTTGCCAATGAACCAAACATTTGAAAATCTTCTCAAAGTGTTTATGATAAAGGAATTTTTTGTTTACAATTTGAGAGTTTTGATTTCATTTGAAGGACTCCCCCTTCACATGTGCTCATGCAGTTTTATATGAAATTTGCACATGCGGGAGGAGTAAGCACTTTTTGAATTGATCCATTATTAATAGATATATACACGAGGGATACGTTTACGTTGCTTAGTTAAAGGGATCCATTATCAGCTTTTAGGTGATAACTAGCCCTAATAACTAACTTGAGGTTGTTAACATTTCTTACTTAGTAAGGAAGTTAGAAACCGTCAAGTATACATCCCTAAGAGCAGTTTCCTTCAAAACGCGTAACTTTCTACTCCGGAATAAATCTTTCGACATCACTATCCTTTTTTCGTCAATTCGAGGGTTACATCCTGAGTCGAGCTCGTTCGGATCCTGACACAATCTTTCACACATTTTTTTATCACATTTTAAATCACAGTCCTTCTCCCCCCTCAAAAAGTAGCATATCCGTGATATTTTTATATCAACTGATTAGTAAGAAAAGCTTTGGAAGAGATAGACCCAGATTCCTGTTTTTGCCATGAAATCGCAAACAGTTGTTTCTTATTTCCTTTTTATACTCCCCTTAAAAGACATATTCTTTAAACATAGAGTTTTAAAATCAATTTTTAGGGTTTGAGGGAGATTTTTCCTTTTTGAATGCGAATTATGACTGAAATGTAACAAAAAAAAAGGGGTTTTTTGAAAGCAAAACGAGTTTTTGCTTGGAAAATCCTTTCTCGTATTGTTTTATACTCGATCCTTTTTGGAAAAAGATTTGGGTTGAGACGTATGAGTCCCGATCTGAAAACTAATCATAAGTTCATTTTGGAAGTACGGTTTTCGTAATGAAGTATAAGCCCATTTATTTAAGAAATGAGGGAAACCGACCATGTTTTAGAAAACCATTTAAATGAACTCCCGCTCAGCATATGTACATATCCGTGTCATTGTTGAATGACATTTGTAGAAACGTACATAATATCGATTATACGAGAGACATGTCGTGAGAAGAATATTTTTGGATTTTTT
>LBNU01015868.1:144872-159517 GCA_014162995.1 Artemisia annua
ATTTGCATGGAATCTAAAGTTTACATCTCGGCGTCCTTGAATGTTGAAACAACCAGTGTAGCAGTATCATGTGTTCCTAGAGATCTTTTTGATGATCTCGATGGCCTCTAGATCAATAAATGCCACATTTTAGTCCCATTGGAGTGCATGGACAAAAAAGGGCCTCCTTTTTCAATATCAAACACATCTCGAATGAGAGTCGGATAGCATTATCAGGTTTCTCCGTGAGAATGAAACAAATTTAATCTTTTGAGAGATACCCAGTGGCTAAAAGGTTTATGGGCAGTGCGTTACTAGGGTCCATGATTGTCTTCAATACCGGTGTCACCTTAGCAACAACCAGTAGCATATGAGTTGAACCCGGTGTCTGACCTAAGGTTGAACATATGGAGGGCTATTTCTTTTCACCCTTTTCATCACTTTTCTTTTTAATTCTTCAACCCCTTCTTTCCCTTCCATTCTTTACTCCTTTTTTCAAATCATACATAAGGACTTCTAATTCTAATATATTGGAATTGTCCTTTAGTAGATCCCTCCGGCTCTAGCGGATCATAGGACGGTTTTTCCTAACCTTAGTCACCTTTTATTACCATGACTATCCTATTGTTGCCAATGAACCAAACATTTGAAAATCTTCTCAAAGTGTTTATGATAAAGGAATTTTTTGTTTACAATTTGAGAGTTTTGATTTCATTTGAAGGACTCCCCCTTCACATGTGCTCATGCAGTTTTATATGAAATTTGCACATGCGGGAGGAGTAAGCGCTTTTTGAATTGATCCATTATTAATAGACATATACATGATGGACACATTTACGTTGCTTATTTAAAGGGATCCATTATCAGCTTTTAGGTGATAACTAGCCCTAATAACTAACTTGAGGTTGTTAACATTCCTTAGTAAGGAAGTTAGAACCGTCAAAGTATACATCTAAGAAGAGTTTCTTAAAACGGTACTTTCTACTCGGATAAATCCTTTCGAATACTATCCTTTTTTTCGTCAATTCGAGGGTTAAATCTGAGTCGAGCTCGTTCGAGATTCTGACACAATCTTTCAACATTTTTTATCACATTTTAATCACATCTTCTCCCCCTCAAAAACAGCATATCGTGATATTTTTATATCAACTGATTAGTAGAAAAAGCTTTTGGAGAGATAGACAGATTTGTTTTTGCATGAAATCGCAACATTTTTCTTATTCTTTTTATACTCCCCCTTAAAAAAACATATTTTTAAACATAGAGTTTAAAATCAATTTTTAGGGTTTGGAGGGAGTTTTCTTTTTGAAATGCGAGTTATGTACTGAAATGTACACAAGTCTTTTTGAGAAAACGAGTTTTTGCTTGAAATCTTTTCGTTTGTTTATACTCGATCTTTTTGAAAAAGATTTTGGTTTTGAACGTTCGAGTCCTGATCTAAAATAGTCATAAGTCATTATGGAAGTACGGGTTTCGTAATGAAGTATACGAAAGCCATTTTTTAAGAAAAATTAGAGAAACGACATGTTTTAGAAAACATTTAAATGAACTCCCGCTCAAGCATATGTACATATCCGTGTCATTTTTGAATAACATTTCTAGAAACGTACATAATATCGATTATACGAGACACATGTCGTGAGAAGAATATTTTTGGATTTTTTGGTTTTATATTGTTTTTTTCTTTTTAAAAATTTTCTATTTTGTATTTTGTTTTTGTTGGTTTTTCAAACTTTGTATTTTGTTTTTCAAAAATATTTACAGCGAAGCGGTTTTGAAAACATTTTTCAAGAAGATTCGAGAAGACGTTCTAACTCCTTAGGGGTTAGGCTTCGCATGCCAATTCGTCGAACTAAATCGTCAAACCTATCTTTTGGAAGGGCTTTAGTAAATAGATCGGCGAGTTGGTATTCCGTCTTAAAGAAAAATAATTCAACAGTACCCTCTTCTACGTGCTCTTTGATGAAGTGGTAGCGGACTCTAATATGCTTCGTCTTTGAATGATGAACGGGATTGCACGAGATGGCTATGGCGCTTTTCGAGTCACAATACAAAGGTATTCTGTCGAAAGTAAATCCATAATCTGTGAGCTGTGTCCGCATGCAAAGAACTGGGGCACAACACGCAGATAGAGACACATACTTGGCTTCTGCGGTTGAAAGTGCAGTACAATCATCTTTCTTTGACGACCAATTTACTAGCTTTTCACCCAAAATTGTGCTCCACCTGATGTACTTTTTGCTGTAACTTGATAACCTGCATGGTCGGCATTTGAAAATGCTATTAGTTTAAACTTCGAATCCTTCGGATACCAAAGGCCCATGTTAATGGTTCTTCGTAGGTACCGAAAGATCCGTTTAACCTCTTTGAGGTGAAGTTCGGTAGGCTTTGCCTGAAACTGTGCTAATAGGCAAACAGCAAATTGAATAACGGGTCGACTAGCAGTTAGATACATGAGAGAACCGATCATACTCCGATATTTCTTCGGATCGATGGGTTTCCCAAACAAATCAACATCAATTTTTGGTGAAGTGACCATTGGTGTACCAAAAAATAATTTAAGTTCCTCATCATGGACATTTCAAATTTGCTTTTCATGAGATTTTCAAAATGTTTTGAATGATTCGGATTAATGGACCCAAAGATAATGCCATCCACGTAAATCTGAATAATCAAAATGTCATCTTTGTATTTTCTAGTAAATAAGGTAGGGTCAATAGTTCCTTTGGTGAAATTATTTTGAAGCAAGAAAGATGATAGTTCGTCATACCACGCCCTTGGGGCTTGTTTTAAACCATAGATGGCTTTCTTAAGCTTGTAGACGTAGTCTGGATGTTCTTTGTCGATGAATCCCTCTGGCTGACTCACATACACTTCTTCTTTCAGAGTTCCATTCAAGAAAGTTGTCTTAATGTCCATCTGATAGACATGTAGAAGAAGAAAGATGTTTTTGTAAGCTACATTAGGCTAAGAAAATCCGAACTGCCTCAAGTCTAGCTACAGGCGCGAATGATTCCTCGAAGTCTATCCCTTCTTCTTATGGATATCTTTAGCCACGAGACGAGCTTTGTTGCGAATTACAGTCATTTCTTCATCCATTTTGTTCTTTACAACCATTTGAGGTCAAGAACACGTTTCTCAATTGGTCGTTCAACAAGTTCCCAACTATCATGTAACTGGTATTGAAGAATTTCGTCCTGCATCTCTTCTATCCAAGGGTTTTCTGCCATTGCTTCCCGAATGTTCTTAGTTTCTTTGAGGCTTATAGAGCAAATGTAGATACACAATTCGAGATATGTGGCAAGTTGTCTTCTCATCTAAACTGGCCTTGAAGGTTCACCAATAACGTGTTCAATTGGATGGTCTTTTGTCCATTTGAGTGTAGAAGGGTACCTTGGGTTTAACAGATGTGTGCTAGATAATTCGTGTAACCTTGAAGAAGATTCAGCATAGTCTGTTGCAAACGGGTTTTCAAATACTTCTTCTTCTTCTAACGCAGCATTGTTTCGGTTTTATGGTTGTTCTTCTTGAAAATGTGTGTTTTGGTTTTGCTCATCAACTCTTGGTAGAACAATTTCAATAACCGGAGTTGCTGGAGTAGATATTGATGATGTTGAGGGAGTTGGTGCTTCAGCTTCGATTTTTGTGAATGCATCTTGTATTTGGTGGTGGTGGTTGATGATTTTGAGCGGGTGCAGCGGAATGATGTTGAGATGCATTTGTCGAAGTTCCACCATAGTATTCATCAAACATTAACTCGAAGAAGTTTTCCAATTCTTGTTCTGAAGGTTTATCGAGTGTTGTTGATTTAGCTCCGTTAGCTACGAGTCCTGAACTAATGTCTCCAGAAGTCTTACTGTTTTGTGCGGGTCCTAATCTCATTTGATTAGAAGCCATTGGGTTAAGCGCGGGTTCTAGAGCGAGTCTCTCAGAAGCCATCTGTGAAATCTCGTCAAAGTTTACATTCATCGTCTCCATTATCCTTTTTGTTCTCCTATTATACACACTGAATGCCCTCGAGTTTTCTGAATATCCAATGAAGATTCTAATATCACCCTTAGCTTTCAACTTCCCCAGATCTTCTCGGTCACTTGTTGGATAGCACAGAGCGCCAAACACGTGAAGGTAAGAGATATCCGGTTTCCGATTGTTCCCAAGCTCATATGGTGTTTTATTGAATCGTGGATGGATTAAGGATCGGTTTTGAGTGAAACAAGCAGTGGCTACAGCATCAGCCCATAAGAATAGTGGTGCACTAGAATAAATTAGCATTGTGCGAGCAGCTTCTACAAGAGTTCTATTTCTTATTTCAACTACCCCATTTTTCTATGGAGTTCTAACAACTGATGTCTGATGTGTGATACCAACATCTTCAAAATACGTTCTTAACTCCTGATTGGTGAATTCAGTGCCGTTGTCTGTTCTTACAATCCTTACTGGAGCTTGAAGTAGAACTTGAATGCGCTTCAGAAAGGTGATGATGTTGCCAGGTGCTTCGTCCTTTGATCTCAAAAGCTTTACCCAAGTATATCTTGAATAATCATCGACGATAACAAGAATATACCTTTTTCCATTTATGCTTTCAACTCTCATTGGGCCACATAAGTCCATGTGCAACAGATGTAACCTTGTTCTGAACTAGGTACGGTTTTGGGTTTATATGATGCTCGTTTGCTTTTTCTTTGTTCACATGAGGGACATAAGTGATCCTTGGTGTATTTGAACTTAGGGAGACCGTTGACGATGTTGTCTTTGGCTAATTTGTTGATGGTGTCGAAATTGAGATGGGATAAACGTCGATGCCACAACCAAGACTTTGTTTCAGATGCTCTTGTCATAAGACAAATTGGTGATGTAGAGGCCATTTGATTGATGTCGATAGCATAAAGGTTAGTGCGCGATTTCCAGTTAAGAGATCATCTCCAACCAAATTTCTAACAAAAACCTTATTTCTCCTAAAGGCGACCTCTAAATCTGCATCACAAAACTGTCCAACTGAAAGCAAATTGTGTCCCAACCCTTCGACGTAGTAAACTCGAGTGATTAAATAATTCCCAAATTGAAGATCTCCATAACCCTGAATAGCTGCTACATTATCATTATCAAAACGTACAGTACCCATAAATTTCCAAACAAAATTGATCAGCAGCTTTAAATTCCCGGCCATGTGCTTGGAGCAACCCGAGTCGACGATCCAAAGACATATTTCGATAACCTGCCAAGAACAGAAGAATTTGTATTTGGAAACCGTTTTGAATTTGGTTCCATGGGGTTAGGGGTACAATCCAAATCACATTCATAGACGGTTTCTACTTGTTTAGCCTGAACTACTTCTAATTTGCCATCCTGGGGTATGAATTCTCTACCCGTTGGTATCCAAACACAAAACTTAAGATAGTTCCTAGGCGTTCGACTATTAGTGGTGTTCCTAATTCTTTTAATTAGTTTACCAACATATCTAGATTTAGCACTAGGTTCTTTCGAAACGTTCTTATGTGTAGGCAAAACATTCACATTTGTAGAAACTCAATCATCATGAATATCATTAATTAAGCATTTATTGCATATTAAACACATAGAGTCATTACAGGCATTAGAAACAGTACGTTTGACATTACATTCAGATGAAATATGTCTCTTATTACAAAGCGATAAATTCCTAGGGTGTTCTTCTACTTCTTCAACTTTATTCATGCTACTACTCTTAGAGACAGGCAAGACTCTAGTGTTCCTTGTATTGCTACTAGGCGTTAGTCTGCTGCTCCTAAAGGTGCTTTCTAATCTTGTAGAAGGAAAGTCACACGCGTTAGGATTTATATTGTTGTCCTTTTTAGCATCCCCAGACTTTTTAGAATTATCCTTTATGCACTTGTCATTTGTCATAGATGTGGAGGTAGACGCAATAGTGGGACTAATCCTATAAAGACCAGGTGCTATCACTTTTGATGTTTCGACAACCGTTTTTCCATTATCAACAATCATTTCATTTTCATTATTCTTGCGCAAAGGTGTTGGAGTGACTGGTTTTGTCAAATCATTTTTCACATCGACTTTTGGAGCAAACCGGGAAATTGACATTTTTGGTGTTTCAACCATTTTTGAAGCATTTGGTTTCTCCGAAGTTGATGGTTTTGCAAGCTTAGTATCCACACCCTTTTCTTTTTGACTTTCTAACTAAGACCTCAAAAGATCATTTTGAGTTTTCATGTTTTTGAAGGCACGCTCATACGACAATTTGTCATACTTGCATTCTTCACTTTTTCGATCAAGTTGTTTAAAATATGACACGTTTTCTTTTTCAAGTTTTATAAGTGCATTTTCATATTTTGAAACAATTGCGGAGGTCTGAGTTCGAAGTCGTTCATCATCTTCAACAGAATATGTTTGCAAAATAATGGACATAACATCAGTAGACAGAACTGCTTCAAAGAGAGAGTCATTTCTATTTTCCAAAACATTTATCTGTTCAAAAGATTCATTATCCTTCTTTATTAGGGATTTGTGGTCCTTGACAAAGTCAGCTGTTTCAGTTAAAAATGCATTTTCAAAATGAATCACACGAGCATGTATGTTATTTATTTGAGGAGCAAATTCACTTTCAAGAATCCTTTTTAGTTGTAAATGAACCGTGGAATACCATGTAACACCCCCAATTTCGTGATACGCAGCGGAATTCAAACTGGGTGTTACTTCATGGCACAACAGTTATGACAATAGAAAACGAACTCTAATTGAGTCGTTTTTAGAAGGTTTATCATTCAAATTATATAAATATCCGAGTTTATAAAATGAGGTCCCAGATGGTTCCATGTTTACAAATTACATTAAATGAGTTTTCGAATGATAATAAAATTTATAGCCTTCTTGAGTATCCGTGCTCCTCCGTGCCAGCCTATATATGTCCCTATATTGTTTGCAACTTAGGTTTGGAATAATGTCTAACAAAATATAAACGAGCCTATATATGTCCCTATATTGTTCATGATGTAGTAATTAGTATGTTGTGTATGTCGTTGTATAAAGATGGTTTATGAAACATGTTTAGTTTATATCTTGTACTACCGTTCGGGTCGTCATAATTCAGAGGTCATGTAGTAAACGTTCGAGGAGCTAGGACACTTTAAATCGTAAATCCAGCAACTCGTCGATCCGTTCACCCAAATGAAACCCCTCACATGAAGTTCCCTAGTGTTGTAGTATTTGATAGAAAATATATCTTTGAAAGTTACATGTCCGAATAGTTGAATAAACTTTAGGAAAGTTTATATTGAATGAAGATTGTTATCTTTAAAAGTTTCTTAAGTCTAGTACGGATGTGATATTACTTGCAAAGTCTTATGGTCATTTGATGGAGTAGATCCAAATTGTTTTGTTTTGTTAAGACTAAAACTTTAGTCAATGATTTCGGTTTAGAAAGCTTTAAGGTCTAAGCTGTGGCCTTGCCGTGGATTTGGTCATGGCTACCATGGTCTTGAGACCCATCCTTGGCCTTAGCCATGGCTGTGGTCTCGACTTTAAGGTCACTAGACCTCTTGGTTTTACTTAGCCATAACCAATACATGGTCCTTTTGGTATTAAAAGGGGCTGTTAAGAATTTGAAGACAAATAGCACTCGTTATGCTTTTTCAGGGTTCGAGCTTCTTTAAACCTGAACGAAAACATCATTCCGGACAACTTTTGTGTTTTAACTTTTTGATGAAACGGTCCAGAAGGGCCTAAAAAAATACGGATTTCAAACAGAATGCTATTAGGCAGTTTCAGGTTTTTAGGTTTGCTAACTTCTTTCGGCCATAGCTTTTGACTCGTGTACTCGTTTTTGATGATTCAAATTGCTATGTTTTCCTTTTTAAGTCCTCTATAACAGTAGGTAAGTGTATCATATCATGATTACACTATTTTTGTCATGGTTCTCAATATAAGCCACTAGTTTTCATATTTACTTTCATAAAGTTAACATATAGTTCTCTTAACTTGTTTTAAGGGTTATTGTACATCATGAAGAAAATATAAAGAACATATATAGCATAAAGGATGTATGGAAAACATGTAAATGATATTGAGCAAGAGGGTGTGTTAGGGTTTCTTACAACTTTTGGCTTTCTAAAGAAAGGAAATTAAGAACAAGGATTAGGGCTTTGATTGAGCGATTTCTCATCACTTTGGCAATCCTTCTACACTTTTGTAATCTTGAAGGACTTTGTGTTGAGATCTTAGGTGACTTGAATGGATTTAAATTCAAGAAGAATCACCAAATATTGCAAGGATTTTGATGTAGTTTAATTGTAGCATGAATTCTTGAGATAAAACTTGATGTAGAGAGAAATTGTATGATTATGTTTGTGTTATGTGGGATGCGAATGAGAGGAGGGGAAAGAGGGCTTTTATAGTGTCATGAGGAGGTGATGAGCTAGGTGAATCACCTTACTTCCTTGCTAAGATAAATATGTGTTACAAGATTAAGTAAAACTTAGTCCTTAAGTTAACATATGTGTACACATCTTGGACAAGGCTATCATAACTATGCCAAGTGCCCTCATGACTCCTGGAAAAAGCCACCTAGGGCTGAATTGAGAAGGTTAAGAGTTTTGGACATTTATCATTTTAGGTCACCATTTTGTAAACACAAGTATAGTTTTGATAGAAATGAGATAAGAAATAGAGTTTGGTTGATTAGATCAAGATGAAGATTAAAAGTGCAAGTTTCTTTAGATATATGAAATAACCAACAAGAGAAAATCATTACATGGTCTCCTATTTATAGGAGAGGAGCTAGGGCAACATCCCTTCTCCTTCCTTTCTCTTAAACGTTTGGGCTTTAGGCCCGTTGGACGAGTATTGGACTCATCCATAATCATTACATATTTAATCAACTTAGCAACCTATTACAAAAGTTGAAATAACCGATACTTGACTAAAATGTAGAAAGACTTAGGTTCTAACAATCTCCCCCTAAGGATTGGTTGTTGAAGAAGTGATGTTCAGTCACGGTCATTTGAGGTTGCTGGACGTCTTGGTACTTTGACTTTTGTTATGGCATTTATGGCTTTAGACGTCCTCAAAATGATTAAGTAGGTAAGATTCATCATCCTTTGATCTTTGTCTTTGCTTGATGGAATAGTGATCATCTGATGTGATAATCTGCTATTCGTCACTCTCTTAGACTCCAGTGGATCTGCATCATTCCGACATGCTCATACATCTTTGACGTTGAAGACTTTCACAAGTGAGGAGCTCTCTTATCCTATGTGAAGATTCTTTGTGTTGACGTAGAATCCTTCTTTAGACAGTGTGTTGCTTGAGATCGCTTGTCTTTATCACTTTTGTAGATTCTTTTGGCATGGAATCTACCTTTGGCATTCATGTTGCTTCGATCTTTCATGAGAGCTTTCATAATGTTGAGATGTAAGTATGAGCATGTGGAAGCTGGTGTTCAGGATGGATGTTGTACCTGAAATAAGACAGTTAACAATAAAGCATCCGGTACTTACAGGTTCAGAGTTAGAATTTGTCAACAGCATAGTGTGAAGACTCCATCTAATCCTTACCAAGGCCGTTCCTAATCGGATACCCCCTAGAGGGCTAACACAGACATACATGAGTACACCCACGATTAGGTGAGTCGCTGGAGATCACCCTACGACTGTAGACCGTTTGTAATCCATCGAACACACTAAGCGTAATCCACAAGGGATCACCGAAGTGACCTGCTGTCAGGGCTGTTTGATGTTGACCCTGGCAGGATTTTCGTTCAATCATTTGAGAAATACTTAAGTAAATCCCTCATGAACGTTCAAGGCAGATTGCTAAGATCTACGAAGGACTCGATTATTTTACACTTAGTGCCCAATGATGTAAGACACTTAGTGTGGAAGAATTTTGTGTTCCTAAGAGATCTTTTGATGTTATCTCGTGGCTCTAGACTCGATAAGTGCACATTTGGTTTCCTATGCGGAGGCATGGAGCAGAGGGCCTCCTGTTTCAATATCAATCATCTCTAATAGACAATTGATAGATTACACTGGTTCCCCGTGAGAATGAAACAAACATCTTTTGAGAGATGCCTGAGTGGCTAAGAAGGTTTAGGTGCATTGCGTCACTGGGTCCATGACCACTTTTATCTTCAATACCGGTGTCGCCTTAGCAACGACCAGTAGCATTTGAATTGAACCCGGTGTCTGACCTAAGGTTGATAATTTGGAGGGCTATTTCTTTTCACCCTTTTCATACATTTCTTTTTAATTCTTCAACCCATTCTTTCTCCTTTTCATTCTTTACTCTTTTTTTTTCATATCATACCTAAGGACTTCTAATTACCAACTATTGGTGATGTCCTTGGGTAGATCCCTCCGGTTTAGGTGGATCATAGGACGGTTTTATTCCTATCCTTAGTCACCTTGTAACTCCATAACTATCCTATTGATGCCTTTGAACCAAATCATTGAAAATCTCTCAAAGTGTGTTAGAGTGTAAAACTTTTTGTTAACACTTTGAGGTTTTGGATTTCTTATCAAATACTCCCCCTGCACATGTGCTCATGAATTTTGAAGAACTTTTTGCACATGCGGGAAGAGTCGGCACTTTTGAATTGATCCACTCTTAATAGTCATGTACCCGAGGGACACGTTTACGTTGATTAGTTAAAGGGATGCATTATCAGTTTTTAGGTGATAACTAGCCCTAATAACTAACTTGATGTTGTTAACATTCCTAAAAGGAAGTTAGACCCGTCATGGTAAACAACTAGAAAGAGTTTCTCGAAACGGTACTTTCTACTTGGATAAATCCTTTCGAATTAAGACATTTGTTGTTTCTTCAATTCGTGGGTCAATTCTGAGTCGAGCTCATATGAGATAAGACATTTTGACATCATATTTTCATCACTTTCTTTTTCTCCCCCTCAAAAATAGCATATTAAATGTTGTTTTTGTGAACGGTTTTGATTAAAATATGCATTTTTGAGTCTTATGGGAAGAAATTCAAACAAGACATTAAGATTTGAAGAATGATGTTTTGGTTCAAGTACTCCCCCTCAACAAGTGACCTTATTGAGGTTTAATACTTGTCTTTTGAGCAGATTTGAAAGATACAGAAAGGTTTGATTAAATCTACTCAAAAGTAAGAAGCCTTCGCTCCTTATATTAGGATTGTAGCACTGAAGCGTACCACAGGGTCCTTTCTTTACAAAGTTCGGGTTGTACACTGTTATGTGTGCACAAGCTGTTGTAGTTACAAACCAAACAATTTAAAGAAATATATTGAAATGTTTATACCAGAAGAAAGATGGCAGAACTAAGCATCAAAGACAGTGAACTGTGGATCAGGTCTTCTGAAAGTCAAGATCAGGAATGAAGGTCGAACCCCAATATAGCTTTCCAACCGTCTGATCTGTTTTCGACGATATAGCCTTTCTTCAATCTTGTGGACAAAGTTTCTGACCATTCTGCGTGCACTAGCTTTCCATCTGGTTTCCTGACCCTCTTTCAGCCTTTTATTCTCATCCTCCAACCTTTCAGCTAACCCATCACGAACTCTTTGAAGTGTGACGTCACAAAACTTTGGAATCTCATCGAACCGCATGAAGTGAATCTTGTTTTTGCTGTTGAGGTATGTGACTGATGAAACGAAAAATGTTACGTTTTTAGGGGTCGGTTTGAGTCCTAATTCGTATGTTTTTGGTTTGGATTTCACCCAAAGTCGTTTCTTTTCTCATTTTAGGTACTTTTGAAGGGAAAATCACAAAAGAAGCATTTTCGGGCGTTTTCGGAGTGAAAAAGTGCGGAAAACAACAAAATCTCAAAAGACCTTAAAGATCAACGAAGGTGACGCCGTCACACTCTACAAAGTGACGACGTCAGGAGTAAGTGAAGTCGTATATATAGAAAAATGCGGCTGACGGCGTCAGCCAATAGGTGACGTCGTCATCTCGGCGCATTTGGTTTCCTGGACGCCTTGGTTGACGTGGTCATAATTGCTGGTTCCATATCTGANTGGCAGAACTAAGCATCGAAGACTGTGAACTGTGGATCAGGTCTTCTGAAAGTCAAGATCGGGAATGAAGGTCGAACCCCAATATAGCTTTCCAACCGTCTGATCTGTTTTCGACAATATAGCCTTTCTTCAATCTTGTGGACAAAGTTTCTGACCATTCTGCGTGCACTAGCTTTCCATCTGGTTGCCTGACCCTCTTTCAGCCTTTTATTCTCATCCTCCAACCTTTCAGCTAACCCATCACGAACTCTTTGAAGTGTGACGTCACAAAACTTTGGAATCTCGTCGAACCGCATGAAGTGAATCTTGTTTTTGCTGTTGAGGTATGTGACTCCAAATGCTGGTTGTTGTACGAGAGTGTATTGTGACATCCCTGTGATTTCTGAAATCAGGAGCTGTGGTTTAGTGAGGTTGATGGTGTTCTGATAACTTTCGACTCCCAGCTGTAGATCTTCCACCCTTTCTTGAACTATCAATCGTCTGATGTGGAGCAGGAGAGATGCGATGAAGTTGTATTGAGTATCTCTCTCAAAGTTGAGCAGCTTTCCTTGTACCTTTAGCAGATACATATCTTCAATGTCATTACAGTTTAGCTTCGGGAAGTCTGCTTCATTGAACTTGTACTGCTTCTCATCTTGTCTCTTCACGATGATTTCCTTCATGAAAGTGTAGTCAAATCTCCTTTCTTCCAAGATCTCCATTACTGCAACGATACGCTGAGAGTACTTCACGTTTTTACTCGACTTTAGATGAAGTCTGTGTGTATAGCCGAGTCTGCGTCTTTCAGGCCAATGTTGAATTCCAAGAAGAGCGTCTCTGTTGTACTCGACAACTGATTTGCAGTAGATTGGTGCGATCTCTGCAATATCTGGTAATTCGTATCGGGCAGCTGGAATAGACAGTGTCAGTGAAGAAGCATATCGTTCCTTTGAAGTCTCGTGTGCATGCTGGAGGTAGAGAAAGTCATTGTTGAAGAATAGTCTGAATGGGATCTTTGGTTTTTCAGGATAGCTTTGTAGAGGTAGAGGTTTCGTCCAGTCGGTGAAGTATGGTTTCTTCGTTTCGTTATNCTTCATTACTGCAATGATACGCTGAGAGTACTTCACGTTTTCACTCGACTTTAGATGAAGTCTGTGTGTATAGCCGAGTCTGCGTCTTTCAGGCCAATGTTGAATTCCAAGAAGAGCGTCTTTGTTGTACTCGACAACTGATTTGCAGTAGATTGGTGCGATCTCTTCAATATCTGGTAATTCGTATCGGGCAGCTGGAATAGACAGTGTCAGTGAAGAAGCATATCATTCCTTTGAAGTCTCGTGTGCATGCTGGAGTTAGCGAAAGTCATTGTTGAAGAATAGTCTGAATGGGATCTTTGGTTTTTCAGGATAGCCTTGTAGAGGTAGAGGTTTCGTCCAGTCGGTGAAGTATGGTTTCTTCGTTTCGTTATCGACGTTGGATTCAGGATTGAGCCAGTCGAACGAGCCAGATAAAGCACAGGCTATGTTCTCCATGTGGTAGTCCAATTCAACTTTGTTCCCTGATCTTTTCTTGAGGAAATCCATGGCTTCACGGTTGATCCTTTTCAGCTCAGACTTTGAAAACTTTTCTACTTGAAGACCCGACATAATACTCTGAGTCATCTGCAAAGTATTACCCGATAATGGTTCGTCAGCTTCAAGTGGTGGTTGTACCTTGATCATAATGGTTAGCCAATCAGAATCACGAGCTTCGTCCACGTCCAGCCAAGAGAATTGAGTTGTCTTATGATTCTGCTTCTTTGAAGACCTCTTCTTCTCTATTGTTTTGGTGGTGTCAGATGGACCAGCTTGGAATGAAGGAATTTTTGATTCAGGTATCGCCGTTTTGGTTTCTTCCAGAGTATCTAGCTTTTGAAGCTCGAAGGGTTCCTCTGATTGTTTAGGTGCCGACCCGGATGCTGGAGTTCTCTGCTTGGTAGGAGGAGCCTTGGAGGTCTTGCGAGGCTGGTGAGATGAAGATGGTTTGTCTGACTTCCTAGACTTCTTTCTTTTCGGATCAGAGTCAGGATCATCATCTTGTCTGTATATATATATGTATATATATATATATATATATATATATATATATATATATATATATATATATATATATATATATATATATATATATATATATATATATATATATATATATATATATATATATATATATATATATATATATATATATATATATATATATATATATATATACATATATATATATATATATATATATATATATATATATATATATATATATATATATATATATATATATATATATATATATATATATATGAAAAGTAGTTAGACCTCAAAATTAAAGATTAAAAATACACTAACGATAAACGACTTTAAAACTTGTATAAATAAGCCTAAACAAAATGCGAATAACAAACTCTCACAAACCTATAGCAAACCCCAATAAGACTCATATTCCTAAGATAATCATAAGGCACGAAAATTTTCTTTCATATGCAAAAGGTTGGTGCAAGACTTTTGTGAGCTTATATTGAATCTCTAAGACTATGAAGTAAGATGAAGGCTTGAATAAGAGTAATAAGAGGTAAATAAGCTATAGGTATGAATAAGGCAAAGATAAAAAGGATGGCCATGAAACAATAAAATAGCTTAGTATATACATAACCCTTACACTACTAG
>LBNU01015868.1:160046-196376 GCA_014162995.1 Artemisia annua
ATTTACAAGCCCTAGAAATATGTTTTGCTTATTTTGATTAGTTGTGTTTTCTATAGCTTATTTTGAGTATTGGTCTTGCTTAATATTGAGTTTAAATAAGTTTTCATTAAGTTTTTATAAAAGTTTTACGTAAAAAAATATGTCCAGTAGGTTATTAGGGTTTAATAGCGAGTTTGGAGCTCATTAGGGTTTAGTAGCGAGTATGGTTTTCTTGCATAGCGAGTATGCTATTTCTTTTGTGTCTAGCGAGTTTGATCTTGGCTAGATAGCGAGTATGGTTCTATTCGGTGGCGTAGCAAGTTTGGTTTTTTATTTACTTAGCGAGTTTGGTTTGTATTTGCATTAGGTAGCGAGTTTGATTTCTCTAGTCCTAGCGAGTTTGTTCTTAGAGTCCTAGCGAGTTTGATTCTTTCGTAGTCCTAGCGAGTTTGGGGTCACATAGGGTCTAGCGAGTTTCCTTTTTCATTTTTTATAGCAAGTTTGGTCAATTCTTTTAGCGAGTTTTATTTTCTTGTGCAGCGAGTTTGTGTTTTTATTTTTCTTTAGTTTTCGAGTCTTAGTCTTTTATTGTCGTGTCTTGTTTATTTCTAAAAGCCGAGCTAGGCTTATTTGCACTCCATCGTTCATCGAGTGGAGTTTACTTTTATCCATTTCATACCGTTACTCTGTCCAATTTTCTTTTAGACCTTTTAACTTAGTTTAATTTTCTTTCGTTAATTAAATACAAAACAACAAAAAACATTTTCTTTCTTAGTTTAAACTTTTATTTCTTTTTCGCTTTACTGAGTCTCATGTTTTCTTTCATAGTTAAACTTATTTCCTTTCTTATCGTTCTTTGTTTCATTTTAACTTTATGCAAACCTTTCGTAGTATAACTAAAACAAATTCACATCTTTTCAACCCATTCATCTCACATAACTCACGACTTGAGTGACTAGATCAATTTCAACGCTCGTTGGGACAACGATCCGTGGTTTACAAGCTTCACCGCTTAGTTTGCCTACATCAGTTCCTTTTCGGCAATTTCCTTGCTTATCTGTATCGTATGTTCAAGCCCTGGAAACTCTTCTTCTTCGTAAAGTTGTTCTTCCTTGTCATCTGGTGCTCTTGACCTTCTTTCAAAATCACCTTCTTCATTTGATTCAGAGGCAAACTCAGAATCAGTCTCTGTTTCTGATGAAGAGGTTGTCGGTTCATCCTGAGGAATCTGCTTAGGTGCAGCTTTCCTTCTTGGTCTGGTGGGTGGCTTTCGTGCTGGCTTTTGTGGTTTTGAAGTTGTTGTACTGCTAGAACTGCCTGACTTGCCACCCCTTCTGCTTCTGGTTCGGATAATAGAAGCTGGTTCATCTTCTTTCTCAGTGACACCAACTTTCCCTTCCTTGAATGCTTTATCATATATTCTGTAGTTCTGAGTCCTTCTGATCTCATCATCCAGGAGGTAATCAGGAATTCTGATGCCTTTGTTCTTTGGAGTGAACCTGATGGACTTGACAAAGGAGATCATTGGATCTTCAATCATTGCTTCTCTTGGTTCTGTCCTGTCTAACAACCTTTGAAGGAATTCTGGAGTTTTCTCAATCAGGTATCCGATGAGCAGTTTGGTGAATCTGATGAATGGGATGACAGCTCTGTCACTAGTGTGAATGTGATGGAGTATGTCACTCATTATAGGTGCTGCAAAATTGATCGGAGTCTTAGTCATCATTCCCCAAAATACTTGCATATGCTCCAGCCTCGGATGCTCACGACCACTTCTTCTTCCCGAAATTGATCTGACAATCAGCATGTAGAAAGTTCTCCATGGTTGAGGCAGAAATTTGACGTTGAACTTTGACAAGAGTGTGAGTGGTTCATTGTCAAGAACATCATAACCAAGGTCAATGAAATAGTCCAAGATTTCCAATTCAGTCAGCATCGGATGATATTCTTCATAGGTTGGTATCATGAGAGCTGCACGAAGAGTGTCGTTGTCAATGTTGTATTCTTGACATTCCAGCTTGACTGTGAAAGATCTGTCGTCCAAATTGGCCTTAGCAGAGTGCCAGAACTGATGGATGTAGAAAGTAGGTACTGATGCGGATTTGGTGAGGAGAGGTTTGCACGGATGAGCCAGAAGAATATTCTTGACAATCTTGCATGTGTCATCTGGTATGCTGAGCTTGTTGAAGTCGATGCGAAGATTGTTCTGGTCAAACTTTACGTTGTAGTCGGGAGATAGCAATTCACCAAGCGTGAGTAGTGGTAGGTTCTGTTGTTGTTGTGGGACTGATTCATCTTGTTGAGCCATTTGTGTTCTGAAAGTGTCATGTCATGTAATCAAACATTCAGATGTGTTAGTCATTAGTCCGAGTTCACATTTGATATTTAATGACATATTTGATGCAATCATGGTCCAGTTAATTACTATGTGATAAGTGATGTTATTGTTACTTAACATGTAACTTAGATGATATTTAATTTAAGGCATACAAGTTATAGGTTAACATGTTAATTAATCACAACACAATCACAAAATTAACTAACGTTCTCACAATATACATATACATGAGAGTGCATTCAATCATACAAGTTTTCGAAATTTTTTACAAACACTTGAATACTCAACCAATATGATGTACATAATCTCGAAAATATGTCCAACAAAGTTTTCTAAAGCTAGCATAAACAAAGATCTCGAAAATATTTGTGGACAAAAGATTTCAAAAAAATTTCCTAAGGAAAGATTTCGAAAAATTACTGTTCACAAAAAGATTTCGAAAATCTTCATAATAAAAGATTTCGATAGCCCTTGTTCATATTTTCTCGATAATCTTGAAAAGATCTCGAAATCTTGTTTTCTCGAAAATTTTAATGAGATATTTCAAAATCTTCAAAGATTTTCTCGAAAAAGAAAAGATCTAGAAAATTTTAAAAGATCTCGAAAAAATTTTGGAGAAAAGATTTCGATAACTTTTTCGAAAAAATTTTCTCGAAAAAATTCTTATACAAGAATTTTTCGAAATCTTTGATGTCATACGTTTTTTGAGAAATCCTTGTATCTTTTGAGTGTATCCTGTATTTAAATTGATAAACAACAGTTAGATACACAAATAGGCAACCCAAAAAAGATTTCGAAAAGATAGCGAGACCTAAGATTATCTAGATCATGTATAATTGTGAATTCGTGTAAAAGAACACATGCATACATCAATTAACACTTATAAGAACATGTTTTGACAATTTAATTAGCCTCAAAACCACTCAAACGAAAAGCCCCAATTATGAACATGAACCCTAATTTATCTAGATCATGTGCACTGTTGTTATGTTACAATTAACTAGCATAGGCATGTTCTAAACACGTAAACAAATAAATCCCACCAATAAAATTAACTAAAAACATCACTCAAACACAAAAAACCCAATTCGTTATAAACCCTAATTATCGAAATTAATCCTAATGTGTAAACTGTTATAATTAGACACTAGGGACATGATATTATGACGTTTATAGACAAAAGCCCTATGATTTCAAAGCCTAAAACACAATTATACACAAGGTACTAAATTTTCGAAAACCCTAGTTCTTAGAATCCAAATTACACGAAATCTAGCCATCTAAAATCTAATTGTTTGAAAACCATATCTTAGAATAAGCTAAACAACGTGAATTCACTTACGGTTTTGAGATCAAGAACACGGATTTGAGGTTTGATTCAGAGTCGTTTGATAAAAATGGGGTGTTTGGTTTTTGTTTTTTATTTGAATTTGTGAAAAAAGGACGACGGGGGGGGGGGGGTGTTTGTTTTTTTAAACATTTGGAACTTTCACAACTTGGCAATATTAGTCCCTTAACTACTAACTTAACCATAAAACATGTCCTAAAGACTTAATTTAACGGTTAAACGTAACGACATTTAATGGTAAGCTAATAAAGAAATAAAATGAAGAAAGAAATGATACGAGATAACCTTTAACGTTCCACCATTGCAAAGTAACATCATAACTACAAAGAATTATGCAAGTACACATGTTTGCACAAGATTTTGAAATTTTGAAGAACATTTTCTCCCCCTCAACACTTGGTGTGAAAATTTTGAAATTTTTGATAAACCAAAGTGTTGACGAAGATTGTGTACGAGCATTTGAACCACTTAAAAATTGTAAAATCTTTTTGTATTATTGAATATTTTTGATTTTGTATTTTGTTTTTTTTTTTTGAAAAAAAATATTTACGAAGATAGTTTTAGTATTTGACTCGGTTAATTGTTTTCAAGAAAAGATTGTAAATCATCCGGAGTCAAACACCGCATACCAATCCGGTGAACTAATTCAGTAAACCTTCCCAGGGGTAGTGGTTTTGTCAACAAATCTGCCAGTTGGTATTCAGTACCCACAAAGTATAACTCAATTGTACCCTTTTCAACATGCTCCTTGATGAAGTGATAACGGAGATCAATGTGCTTAGACTTTGAGTGCAGAACTGTGTTGCATGAGATCGCTATCGCACTTTTTGAATCACAATACATCGGGATCTTGTTGAGTAAGTAATCGTAGTCCATTAGTTGTGTACGCATCCAAATGACTTGTGCACAACAGGCAGACATGGCTACATATTCAGCTTCTGTTGACGATAGTGATGTGCAATCCTGCTTCTTTGATTGCCAAGACACGAGTTTATCTCCAAGAAACTTCAATCCTCCAGAAGTACTTTTGCGTGTATCAACACACCCTGCATGATCAGCATCTGAAAAGGCTATTAGTTCAAAACCGGAATCCTTCGGATACCAGATCCCCAAATGAATGGTTCCCTTTACGTATCGAGGGATTCTCTTAGCCTCATTGAGGTGACGTTCAGTAGGACTGGACTGATATCGAGAGCACATAAATACAGCAAATACAATATCTGGCCTGCTAGCAGTCAGGTACATCAGTGACCCAATAATACTTCGGTATTTTCTGGGGTCAACCGGTTTCCCATGTGGATCCGCATCTAATTTGGTTGAGTTTGCCATAGAAGTATTGTAAGTATCACAACTGGACATGCCATGTTTCTTAATTATCTCCAGAGCGTATTTGGACTGATTAAGGAAAATTCTACGGGGAGACTGATGAACTTGTAGTCCCAAAAAGAACGTAATTTCACCCATCATTGACATTTCAAAATTTTGTTTCATTAATCTGGCAAAAGCGTTTGAGTACTTTTTGTTTGTAGAGCCAAAAATAATGTCATCGACGTATATTTGCACAATTAAAATATCTTCCCCGTGTTTCTGAATAAACAAAGTTGGGTCTAGCAAACCTTTTGTAAAATAGTTAGCAAGCAAGAAAGCAGTAAGTTTGTCATACCATGCCCGTGGGGCTTGTTTGAGACCGTAAAGAGCCTTCTTAAGTCTGTAGACATGGTTCGGGTGCTCTGGGTCAACAAATCCCTCTGGCTGACTGACGTATACTTCTTCTCGTAACTCTCCATTCAGAAATGCCATTTTCACATCCATTTGATAGACGACCATGTTATTGTGAGCGGCGTATGCAAGAAATTTCCGTACAGCTTCAAGTCTAGCCACTGGTGCGAAAGATTCCTCAAAGTGAATTCCTTCTTCTTGAGTATATCCTTTAGCAACCAAGCGTGATTTGTTACGAATAACATTGCCTTCTGCGTCCAACTTGTTTTTCCAAATCCATTTGAGCCCAATAACATAAACTCCATCTGGTCGTTCAACTAATTCCCAAACTTCAAGCCGTTTGAATTGTTGGTATTCCTCTTGCATTGACTCAATCCAGTTGTCGTAAGTGAGAGCCTGTTTGGTGTTCTTAGGTTCTTCTTGACTAACGGTTAGAGCATAAATGCATTGTTCGGCATCGGAATGAAGTTTTTGTCTAGTCATGATTGGAGCTCTTGGATGACCAATAATGTTGACAAGTGGATGATCACGAGTCCAATGATGTGTTGAAGGGTGAGGGTTATGGAACTGCTGCATATTAGTTGGTTCCAAATTACGTGTCGACGACTCAGCAATATCAGAAAGGTTTGGGTTCGGAGCGAACGGATTGAAGAACGCATTTGGATCATAATTTGCAGGTTCGGGTACTTGTTGTTGGTTCAGATCTTCAGTTGGATTGTCGGTATTGGAAGCGGTTTGTTCTTCTAGTGAAGATGATTCAGCTGGGGGTGCATATGGTGTTACAGTTGTTGATGTTGTAGCCGTTGTATCAGGTACTTGAACAATATCAGGTTGAGCAGCGGAATCAGTGGATACATCGGGTGCACGAGTCTCAAATGAATCATCGAACAAAGGAGAGAACAAAGTTTCCAATTCATGACGAGTTAGTGACAAAGGTTCAGCTGAAGAATTTGTAGGGTTTAGACGGTTAATTGCGGGTCCTAAGCTGTGTTGCTCAGAAGCCATTTCTGTGAGCTCATCGAAATTAGCATGAATAGTCTCCTGAATTTCTCTAGTACGACGGTTGTAGATTCTGAAACCTTTTGAGTTTTCACAATATCCAATGAAGATACCGACGTCCGTTTTTGCCTTAAGCTTTCCAAGATCGTCACGATCATTATTCGGATAACAAAGAGAACAAAATACATGAAAGTGTTGAATGTTAGGCTTGCGTTTGTGAACAATTTCATACGGTGTGACTTTGTGATGTTTATTGATCATACAACGATTTTGGGTGTAACATGCAGTTGAGACGGCTTCAGCCCAAAGATAATCTGGTAATTGAGCATTAATGAGCATCGTTCGTGCGGCTTCCACTAACGTTCTGTTGCGTCTTTCGACCACTCTATTCTGTTCGGGAGTCCGTGCAATCGAGGCTTGATGTTCAATTCCCACTTTCTCAAAATAATCACGAAGGGTTTGGTTCTTGAATTCCGTTCCATTATCCGTTCTTATGATTCTGACAATGTTGCGGAGTTGGACTTGAATTTTTGTGAGAAAGGTGATAATCATTGAAGGAGCTTGATCTTTGCTTCGAAGAAAGTAAACCCAAGTCCATTTGGAGAAGTCATCAACAATCACAAGAATATACCTTTTCCCATTGATCGTTTGTACGCGCATTGGTCCACATAAATCCATATGAAGAAGTTGAAGAACATGATCAGTGCTCGGTTCTGGTTTTTAGTTGAGGTGTGCACGTTTGCTCTTTCCTTGTTCACAAGCAGGACATAAGTGATCTTTTGCATATCGGAACCTTGGAAGACCATCTACTAGTTTATGGCGAGCCAAATCAGTCATAGTTCAGAAGTTGAGATGAGACATGCGTTGGTGCCATAACCAGGATTTTGACGATTCTGCCTTAGAAAGTAAACATATGGGAGAGGAAGCGGTCATGTCTGACATTGAAATTTTATAAAGACTGTTTCCACGTGAGCCGGACATAAGATCATTTCCTTGTAAATCACGAACAAAGCATGTTTTCTCCCTGAATGCAACTTCTAGATCACCATCACAAAATTGACCAACTGAAAAGAGATTGTGACCAAGGCCTTCGACATAATAAACACGACTAATTTCGATATTCCCACTGACGTATTCGCCATACCCCATAATTGCAGCGAAATGATCATTCCCGAATCTGACAGTTCCTATAAACTTTGAAACAAAGTTCTTAAGCAGTTTGAGATTGCCTGTCATGTATCGGGAGCATCCGCTATCAACAATCCAAAGAACAATTTGCACCACCTGCATCACATGAAAGAGACGACGATGGTACAATGGTAAGGGTGGAACCCAATGAAGTTGTGGGTTCCGTTGGGTTAGAAGCATACATATTAAGCATTTTAGGAATCCATCTAACATTATATGTCCTCTGTAACCAACGTTGCCAATTCCAACTAGATTTAGCCTTCTTTTTATCAAATTCAGTTAAGGTTGGCTTTACCCTAGAGGTATTGTTCGCAACTACTGGGTTGACTACATCATTCGTAGAAACTACACAAGGCATTGGTCCTAGCACAGATTTAGAAGCATTAGTGGGCCTAGATTTTTTTGCCTAATGTACATTTCTTAAAACGAGATAAAAGAGAACTAGCAACACATTTAGAATGATTACCAGATAACATACTATTACGACAAAACACACAAAAAGAAGCGTCAATATTCAAAACATTCAAAGGTTCATCATTCGTTACACAAAGATTAGGATTACAATTTGCCAAATCAGAATCTAAATCTAGTGCAGGATGAGTTTTATTCAAAGTCCTAGGGTGTTCTTCTACTTCAGTGGCTTCTAGTGTCCCTCTTTTACGTTGCAAAATCCTATTCTTCCATTTCATACTTTTACGCTTGGATCTGCTAACGCTAGGAGTGGCAACTATTCCTGTAGAAGTGGAAGGATCCAAGTTAGACTTCTTAGTTTGTTGTGCTACGTTTGTTATATCTAATGAGTACATTCCTAGTGCAATTACTCAAGTGTTTACAGATTTTCCTTTTTCAAGTTTACGTATTTTCTCTTTCAACTCAATGATCATGTACATTTTGTCTTGTATGTCGCTGTCGAGTTTTCTATTGGTACGGAAGTATTCATCACGACTCTTTTGCCAAAATTCTGTAACTTCTTGCAAGTCTGCAATTTCCGTTTCATATTTTGAAATTTGGCTTTTTAATTCCTCATTTTCGTTTTGAAAAGATGTTGAAGTTTTTAAATTTTGCAATTCCTGTTCGAAATCAAGACTTTGGTTTTGACACCATTCAAGCTTTTTGTTGAGTTGGAAAATCTCATTTGAAAGTTTGTTTTGCACATCATCATTGTGTTTTCGGAGATAAACGTTTTCATCTTTTAATGTCTCAACTTGTTTAGTTAACAACTCAATATCAGCACAATGATCATCAACAAGCATAGAAGAACCAGATTCATAAAGAGAATTAATAACCACAGATATTACATCAGCACAAAGAACACGTTCCAAGAGTCGATCAGATTCTTTTTGTAAAAATTGATTTCGACATTTTTGTTCCAAAATTGATTGTTCAGTTGCATGAAAAATACCCATCATAGACGAAATTTCTCTTTGTACTTCCTGTTCCCAGCGGTTTGCACATAGATGCAAGTGTTAAACAAGAGGTAAAAATTGTTTTTGAAACACATCTCGTTTTTCACGTTCATAAGGAGTAATAATAGTAAAAACTATTATTTCAGAATTGCGTTCTATTGCTTTGTCTAAAAGTTCAATATCTTCCTTAAACGTGTCAAAATACCTAAGTACGCGACAACGAGTGAGAAGAGGTTGAAGTTTTTCGGTTGGTAAAGGACCATTTATTTGAACTGCTGGTTTAGCAGGAGCTACATTGGAAGTAACATCTAGAGGTGGTAGAAAATACCCTAGTAGTTCAGATTTCTCTTTTTGAGGATTGAAAATCTCATTAATTTTTGGCATTTTTTTGTAATCAAAAGGTATGTTATATTTAAAATTTTCCATTTTTGATCGACTCTCATCCTCAATATCATTTTCTTCTTCACAGTCATATACAACAGCACGAACAACCGTTTCATCAAAAAAATGAGTTGCACTGTACAACTTTGGAATCTCTTTGAGTGCTGCCTTTAAAAAACTTGGTGATTCACTACCAATATCAAAACCATGCCCATTGTTTGTACGTTTAACTGAAAACTTTTGAATCGATGTGACAGAATTTCCCGTTTTGTATACAATAGTTTGAAATTCTTTAAGTTCGTGCTCCAATTCAACAATCTCATCAAGGTATTTCTGTTCTCTTTCTCTGGATTTGCGTTTATGTTCCCTGAACTGAGTTTGACAATTTGACAACTCGTTTTTGGTTTTTAAAATTATCGCATCAAGTTTAATAATTTGTTGTTTGTGTTCAAATGCTTGTTTTTAGAGATCAGAGGTTAAAAGATTTTTTTCTTTCATTATTTTAGCGATTTGATGTTCTAAATCTTTTTCGTTTTGATAAGATTTTTGAAAAGCAGCCTCAAAGCATTTTTCACGATTTGCAATTTTTTCAGCATTTTCCAGTTGAAATTTGTGGCACCCAAGATCCTTAGTTAACAATGCAATCTTTTCTTTTAATCTCGCATTAAGTTCTTGACATTTGATATTTTGAGATTGGCTAGTCATGAGAAGGGTCTTAAGTTCTGAATCTGGATCAGGCACAGGATCAGAGAGTTCAACATGAGCCTTGTTATCATGAACAGTTTCATTGTCCGAATCATCAAATGTAACAACCGGGTTAATTTGATCATAATCATCAAATATACCGTTTGTGCTCATTTGATTATTCGTTAGTGTAGATAACAATTAGTCATTTTGAACACTATTGTCCTTGCTAGATGCAGATGCAGATGGGGAAGCAATTTCATGTATCAGGCATGAGTTAAAGTCAGTTACCTGAGACAGACCATCAGTGTCATACACTGGGCCTGTGTCACTCATTTGAAGTTCATGCATGTTGGCCATGAGCATTACAGCAGCTTCCAAGTCTTCCATATCATCATCTAAGTGTGCGTTGGCCATGAAGCTGTTGTCGTTAGCGTTGTTGCTGCTACGGGCTTCATCTTTGAGAGCTAGAAGTAATGCCTGCTTGTGGTACTTGCTGCCTTGAGTTCTTGGTGAAGGACATGCAGTTGCCAAGTGACCGACCCCATTGCAGTTGTAGCATCTGATGACTGTGTTTCCAGATTCAGTGTTCCCAGTTTCCACAATTTCAGCCTTCTTCTGAGGGACACCACCATTAGTCCTAAATCCTTCATTGTTCATAAACCGTTGTCCAGAATTTGAGCTACCCGTGTACCTTCCTGATCCAAATCTCCCACTGTTACGATTCTGAACTTCAACACGACCATCGTTAATGACTGCTTGATTCCTTGTGTTTGAGGATGTGCGTAGACGATTGTTGGACTTGTTCGAGAATTTACTGAAAGCTCGAGCAATGAGTGCAATTCCTTGGTTAAGACTGTTGAAGTCATCATCATCAGCATCATCACTGTTGTTCGGTTGTGGGTACAAGGGATCATTATTTTCATAGGAGGTAAACTGACTTGCAGGAGGTTATACAGAAGAATCATAAGATGAGTACTGAGATGTAGGAGATGAGTAGTTAGGATAAGCCTGTTCAGGATAGTAAGCACTTTGCTGAAGTGATGAAGGAGGGACAGTAGACTGAGCAATGAGCGCCAAAGAGTTTGAAGATGGAGGTGTTGGTTGGTTTCCTTTGAGAGCGCGATCCTTGTCCACTTCATGTTGATGGTGTTTCAGATAATCATACAACAAACCATATAGTGTCTCATGAAGATTCTTTGTTTGTCGAACAAAGGTCACATACTTCTGCCAATCAGGTCCAAGACATCCTAAAAACTTCGTGTTGATCCCAATCTTAGGTATGATGATATGGTTTCGATCAAGGTCATTAATGATGTTTGTGAGGCGGTGATAATATGATTCAAGTGATTCCATTGGCTCTATCATGAAGTTAGTGTATTCCATATAGAGCTTTGATTCTATGTCTTCCTTATTCAATTGAGTCCCTTCCATTAATAAATGAACATGTTCCCACATCGCCTTAGCAGGTTTCTGTGCATCAACACTTCGAAAGATCGGATTCGGTATTCCCAGAAGTATGCAGATCATGACATACTTGTCTGCCTCTTTGTGAAGAATTTGTTCAGCACTTAGTTGCTCATCAGTAAGAGTTACTGTTGCATCAGGTCGTGGTGGATCAGCATTTGGATCACCGGGGACAAAATTAGAAGGATTGACAAATGGACCTTCCGTGATAACTTTCCGCATGTACATGCCATGTGGTTTCTTGAGTTCAAGAAATCGGAGGAATCGACTTGACCACTGAACATAATTTCCTGGTGTTAGCATAGGTGGTGTATCAAGTGAACGTGCTTCATGCCTTGATTGTTGAGTAGTGATGACTTCACACATTTGGTCAAACCAATGAGTTTGTTTTGGCGGTTGAGTGATTTGTTGCATTGGGAATGGTTGATGTGGTGTGAGCTGTTGATATTGATGCATCATGACATGGTGTTGATGATTTGGATATGAATATGATTTTGGGTTTTGTTGTTGAAGATATTGCTGCTGCTGTTGGTGACGAAATTGTTGTGTTTGATTGTATTGTTGTTGTTGATGAAGATTATAGTACGGTGGTTGAGACATGATGAATGACTTGTGTGTGATAATGGATCTTGTAGAAGGTGTAAGTGTTATGCCAATACTCCAATTCTCGAAAACTATCCCAAGTATGTTTCCAAAGCTTAAAATGTTGAATATTTCGAAAAACAGTCAAAGTACCAAAGATTTTGTAAATTTCAAAAGATTTCGAAAAAGTACAAAAGATTTCGAAAAAATGTTTTATCGAGAAAAATTTTGGCCAAAGTTTCGAGAAAATTTTCTTGTGTAGTAATTTGAAAAGTTCTCGAAAATTATGAAAGGATTTCGAAAGTTTTCCAAGGATTTCGAAAAATCAAAAGATTTCGATAAGCCAGAAAAGTTCTCGAAATTTCAAAATTTTCGAAAAAATTCACAAAATTTTCGAAATTATACAATATCGAAAATATCCAACGAGTTGAAGTGTTTTCTTTCTTGTACAAGAGAGAAAAGCACTGAGTAACCAACGAAAACACCTTAGGAGCAAAAACAAAAGATCTCGAAAGTTAGGGTTAAAAGTTTTCGAAAAAGGTACAATTTTTGGCTGAATTTTGTTTTTGATAAAAGCAATCCAAAAACACGTTTTTATTCCAAGATTCTTGTACAACTAGCTTTAAAATGATGAAATCTTAAAGAAAGTTGCAACCTTGAACAACTTTTTCAAAATTTGAAAGATTTCGAAAGGTTGTACAATTCGTACGAGTCAAAAAATTTGTAAAAATTTGGAACTTTTTTGGTTGTTTGAGTTTGTAACACAAGTTTTGATGTAAAATATGTGATAAAAACACGAAACAAACAAGAAAGTAGCAAGCTTTTAACAAAAATGCGAATAAAAAAGACGTTTTTGGGTCGTTGGAATCAAAAACAAAGATTACACCTACTATTTGGCGTTTGATACCACTTGTTAGGTCACCATTTTGTAAACACAAATATAGTTTTGATAGAAATGAGATGAGAAATAGAGTTTGGTTGATTAGATCAATATGAAGATTAAAAGTGCAAGAGTTTCTTTAGATATATGAAATAACCAACAAGAGAAAAGGATTACATGGTCTCCTATTTATAGGAGAGGAGCTAGGGCAACATCCCTTCTCCTTCCTTTCTCTTAAACGTTTGGGCTTTAGGCCCGTTGGACGAGTATTGGACTCATCCATAATCATTACATATTTAATCAACTTAGCAACCTATTACAAATGTTGAAATAACCGAGACTTGACTAAAATGTAGAAAGACATGTTCTAACATATCTTACCCTTACGGAGTGAGTTTTGTCCCGGAATTTGCTAACTGTAAGTTGTTAAGTCCCGAAACGTACAACCGGGTCTTGTAAAACTATGAAACTTGTAGAAATGATTAAACTTATCAATATACTCATTATTATCTTATAAAAATAATTGATAAGTTTAATGGGTCGCGAAAACACTGTTAACGCTGGAAATGTAGGTTTAAAACGCGTAAATTGCGTAAAACGCAGATTCAGAAAATGTAAAATTCCAAAATTCTAGAGAATGTCACGGAAGGTGAAAAACTTATATTTCTCTTGATTATAGTGTTTTGTGGACATATCGGGAAGCCTAAATGACGTTTAAACCTTAAAGTAATTCTGAGACAGGGTTTCGTGATTTTTCAAGAAATGATCCGAGGAGTGTCAAACTCTCGGATTATCATTAAAATAGTTTAACTTACAAGAATATGAAATAAAAATTATGGAAATGAATAGTGAAAGTGAATAGTTAAAATGAATAGTAAAATCCTGAGATGAATAGTGAAATTTTAAAAATGACCTGAAAATGCGAGTTGTTACAATCTTACAACCTTAACGGGAATTCCGTCCTGGAATTCAGTGTGTGTTATCTAATGTTGAAGTGTTTAGGAAAGAGTGTGGTTATATGTGGCGAATTATAATATTTTCGTTCCTAGTCTCTAGTCATAAAATGTGTTATGTACCATTCTAAGTTTTCGGTGGTGGCTTAAGTTGATAATCTGAAGGGTTTGCTAAAATTTATAAAGTCCAATATATCTTAAGTTTTGCTTTTCCCGGTTCTCAAAACGAATCATAACTTATGGTATCGAGGCTTTCAACATAACCTTAATTCCTAACATGGAGTTTTTGAGAGGTAATGTCTTACATCTTTGTAGCTTATCTGATGAGACTGTGTGGTATGCTGCCTGATATTTGTATGGTTTGTAACGTGGTGAATATTGTTGTTGTAGGGAAGTTTTAGCTAGTGGCAAGTGGTTACAAACCATTTCCAAAAATGATTATGTCTTAGGTAGTTTTGGGATGAAGGCAATATCGTATAATGTCTATGTCAACTATTGTTTAAAAGAAACGTGAAACTGTGAAGTTTTACATACTGACTTATAATGGGTTTCAGGTAATAACATGTAGTGTATGCTTACCACTAATATTGGTAGAAATGTCAAATTTGCTTTAAAATTTTAAGAGATTTTAAAGGTTTACGACGGAATGGTATCCTTAGGATCTAAACAGGCTAGTACTTCTAAGGGATAAAGAGAAGAATTGATAACTATCCCAAGATAGTAGTTTGATTATCTCATAAATGAAAACATTCAAGAATGAAATTAGGTAGTACAAATAAGGTGCTAAGATTTCGCTGTGTGGTAAGACACTATCGTGTCTCTAGATCTTTTTAATGAATTCTGGTGGTTTATCGAGTTCAAGTTGGAAATTAATCTGAACATAACCTTAGTACAACTATTCTTAGTATTTCAAAATTTTAAGTCGAACATAGTTAGTCAGACTATGTTCCACTGTCCCAAGGTTAAATATAGGTGACTAGACTATATTTAGCCGAGGTTCGATAAAATTTTCAAATACCTAAATTAGGTATACTTGTGATATGTCCGTTGCTTTCGAGAAAATGTCCACTAAGCAAAGACGATGTCAAACCATTCAGTTGCAAGTCCCGCCCATACAAGACTTGTAACCTATGTTTTCACATCCCATTGCATAGAAGATAGTACAGGTAGATACGTGTGGAAAGGAAGTTTTAAGTAATTCTAACAGTCCATACTTGGCCAGGATCACGAACTTTTCGCAATTAAGGTTTCAGAAGAGAACTTTGTTGAACATAGAGGAAGTTGCTGAACTTCGGCTTTTGTAGATGATGGATTAGTTTGTCATTTAGAAATCTCATATCTTGTATTTCCATTAGGGAAATCGATAGACTTTGACGGGTTTTATGTAAAACAATATCATATAAGGTTTATAAGATAATTTCTAGAGACTATTAAAATGTATGAGAAATGGGAGAGACGATTTGTGCAGTTCACAATGTCTGGAAAGTAGACTAGACCATTGTGTGACTCAAAACATTTGAGAAATGATCAAGACCATTGTATCACACAATGTCTGAGAAATGAATTAGACCACTGTTTTATTTACAGTGTATGGGGATGTAATTGAGACCATTGTATCACTCACAATGTCTGGGGATGTAATAGAGACTACAGTAGGACTTACAGTGTCCGAAGACGTAATAGAGACCATTTTATCTTACAATGTCTTGGAAAATAGACTAGACCATTGTATTTTACAATGCCTTTGGAAAATAGATGAGACCATTGGGTAAATTACAATGTCTAAGAAATAGGAAAGACCATTGTAATCAGTTACAATGTCTTGAAGGAGGCTTAGTAAGTCTTATAATGTTGGAGTAGATACATGATCGGGAAGATATGATTGTGCCGTAATGTCTTAGAATAGGCAAATGCAGATTTGTTTAGTTGATTGTTCATATAAAATGATTGAAAATATATCGAGTGTATATATCAATATACTAGAATTTTTGTGTAGCATAACATGTCTAAAAGTCACATAATCGTCTGGAGGATGGAAGGCACGGAGAGCGAAGGGCTATAAAATGTTTTTGTGGAAAATCAGTTATAGTTTAGGTCTCAATTAGACCCGTTTCTCTATAACTATAACTCTGATACCAATCTGTAACACCCCCAATTTCGTGATACACAGCGGAATTCAAACTGGGTGTTACTTCATGACACAACAGTTATGACAATAGAAAACGAACTCTAATTGAGTCGTTTTTAGAAGGTTTATCATCCAAATTATATAAATATCAGAGTTTACAAAATGAGGTCCCAGATGGTTCCATGTTTACAAATTACATTAAATGAGTTTTCGAATGATAATAAAATTTATAGCCTTCTTGAGTATCCGTGCTCCTCCGTGCCAGCCTCGATCATTATGGACCTGAAATACATGCTTAAACTGTCAACATAAAGGTTGAGTGAAATTCATAGAGTTTATTAAATGGATGAACACAATATATTGGTAGTGTGAGTTAATTAGACTCATACTCATGGTTGGAAAACAAAACAGTTATTATTATTCACTAAGCTCATGCAACCAAAACGTTAACGGGTACCAATATCAATCGGTGGAGTTACCACGGTAGGTACTTTGCCGTCATACCTAAGTCTCAAATATTAGTGCATTTGTTTAAACTTGTAGATGTTCAACACAAATGGGATTCGTCAATCCCAATAGGCCTATTCACAATATTCGCGCTCACTACTAATAGTGATTAAATGGTTCATGATAAGGGGTCTTGGATTGGCAAGGATGGTACTTAGTAATAATAAAAAAATCAAGTAGCATACAATTTCAAAGCATTGTGTTCGGTTTAAAAATAGCATGTATTCCCCCCAAGGGTTTGTAAAACATTGAAGTAATGGAAAGTGGGGCTATGAACTCACCGTGAGTTGGATGATGTATAATGAGAATGATGGATATGCCGTGAGAACTTCTACGAGCAACCTAGAATAATTGTTGCAACTTAGGTTTGGAATAATGTCTAAGAAAACATAAACAAGCCTATATATGTCCCTATATTGTTCATGATGTAGTAATTAGTATGTTGTGTATGTCGTTGTATAAAGATGGTTTATGAAACATGTTTAGTTTATATCTTGTACTACCGTTCGGGCCGTCATAATTCAGAGGTCATGTAGTAAACGTTCGAGGAGCTAGGACACTTTAAATCATAAATCCAGCAACTCGTCGATCCGTTCACCCAAATGAAACCCCTCACATGAAGTTCCCTAGTGTTGTAGTATTTGATAGAAAATATATCTTTGAAAGTTACATGTCTAAATAGTTGAATAAACTTTAGGAAAGTTTATTTTGAATGAAGATTGTTATCTTTATAAGTTTCTTAAGTCTAGTACGGATGTGATATTACTTGCAAAGTCTTATGGTCATTTGATGGAGTAGATCCAATTGTTTTGTTTTGTTAAGACTAAAACTTTAGTCAATGATTTCGGTTTAGAAAGCTTTAAGGTCTAAGCCGTGGCCTTGCCGTGGATTTGGTCATTGCTACCATGGTCTTGAGACCCATCCTTGGCCTTAGCCATAGCTGTGGTCTCGGCTTTAAGGTCATTAGACCTCTTGGTTTTACTTAGCCATAACCAATACATGGTCCTTTTGGTATTAAAAGGGCCTGTTAAGAATTTGAATAAAAATAGCACTCGTTATGCTTTTTCAGGGTTCGAGCTTCTTTAATCCTGAACGAAAACGTCGTTCCGGACAACTTTCGTGTTTTAACTTTTTGATGCTATTAGGCAGTTTCATGTTTTTAGGTTTGCTAACTTCTTTCGGCCATATCTTTTGACTCATGTACTCGTTTTTGATGATTCAAATTGCTATGTTTTCCTTTTTAAGTCCTCTATATTAGTAGGTAAGTGTATCATATCATGATTACACTATTTTGGTCGTGGTTCTCAATATAAGCCACTAGTTTTCATGTTTACTTGCATAAAGTTAACATGTAGTTCTCTTAACTTGTTTTAAGGGTTATTGTACATCATGAAGAAAATATAAAGAACATATATAGCATAAAGGATGTATGGAAAGCATGTAAATGATATTGAGCAAGAGGGTGTGTTAGGGTTTCTTACAACTTTTGGCTTTCTAAAGAAAGGAAATTAAGAACAAGGATTAGGGCTTTGATTGAGCGATTTCTCTTCACTTTGGCAATCCTTCTACACTTTTGTAATCTTGAAGGACTTTGTGTTGAGATCTTAGGTGACTTGAATGGATTTAAATTCAAGAAGAATCACCAAATATTGCAAGGATTTTTTATGTAGTTTACTTGTAGCTTGAATTCTTGAGATAAAACTTGATGTAGAGAGAAATTGTATGATTATGGTTGTGTTATGTGGGATGCGAATGAGAGGATGGGAAAGAGGGCTTTTATAGAGTCTTGAGGAGGTGATGAGCTAGGTGAATCACCTTACTTCCTTGCTAAGATAAATATGTGTTACAAGATTAAGTAAAACTTAGTCATTAAGTTAACATATGTGTACACATCTTGGACAAGGCTATCATAACTATGCCAAGTGCCCTCATGACTCCTGGAAAATGCCACCTAGGGCTGAATTGAGGAGGTTAAGAGTTTTGGACATTTATCTTACCCTTACGGAGTGAGTTTTGTCCCGGAAATTGCTAACTGTAAGTTGTTAAGTCCCGAAACGTACAACCGGGTATCGTAAAAATATGAAACTTGTAGAAATGGTTAAACTTATCAATATACTCATTATTATCTTATAAAAATAATTGATAAGTTTAATGGGTCGCGAAAACACTGTTAACGCCGGAAACGTAGGTTTAAAACGCGTAAATTGCGTAAAACGCAGATTCGGAAAATGTAAAATTCCAAAATTCTAGAGAATGTCACGGAAGGTGAAAAGCTTATATTTCTCTTGATTATAGTGTTTCGTGGACATATCGGGATGCCTAAATGACGTTTAAACCTTAAAGTAATTCTGAGACACGGTTTCGTGATTTTTGCAGAAATGATCCGACGAGTGTCAAACTCTCGGATTATCATTAACATAGTTTAACTTAGAAGAATATGAAATAAAAATTTCGGAAATGAATAGTGAAAATGAATAGTAAAATCCCGAGATGAATAGTGAAATTTTAAAAATGACCTGAAAATGCGAGTTGTTACATTCCAATTGTTCTCATCTAGTTTCACTTTAGATCCTAAAGTCGTTTTAAGTTGCCCAATTCTCGTTTTAATATCATCGAGATGTCCTATGGCATCACTTGTGTTAAAATGTTGTTTGAAGACATCTGTTCCATGTTTGAAAGTGATTTGGAAGCAACTATGGGTTTAGAAACTAGTTTTGAAAAACCTTGGTTTTTGGAAAACTTGGAGGGTTGTTTTGGTGGAACAAAAGTAATTCCAGAAAGTTTGTTCAGTTTGTTGTAATTAATTGGTTTCAAATCTGGATTCTTTTGTTTCATTTTAGTTATGCTTTCTTCTACTAGTTCTATCGTTTCCACATAATCACGAACAATAGGAGGATTATGTTTGGCATAAAAAACATTTCCATTATACAAAACATTCTGTTCTTTCTGAGCTTTCTTGAGATTACAAGGAGTTTTGTTACCTAGGGCCATTTTGTTTTTTGTATGGTAAATCGGATCAGTTTGATTAGTAATCATGTGAATTGTTTGACTCGAATGACCTGTTTTAACCAACAAGTTTTCTAGTTTTGCTATCATATGTTCTGACTCTATGATTTCTTCCAAAAGTTTATCTTCTTTCATTGCAAAGTCCTTTCTCAACTCATCCCTTTCTTTTTCAAGATTGGTATAAACTGAATTTTGTTTTGAAAGCTGGTTTGTGAAATCAGAAATTTCCTGTTTTAAAGACGTAATCATTTTTGTCGAACTAATTTGAAGAGTATCAAATTTGTTTTGCAATTCCCTATTTTTAAAAAGTAACTTCTTATAACCAATTTCAAATTCAGAGTCGCGTTTTGTATCAATTTGAAAACTTTTTTCATTTTCCTTGTATCTCTCAAGCTCAGCGGTCAATTTTTCATTCGCGGCCTTAACATCGCGATTGACCTTTTTAACTTTCTCTATTTCAATACTACAATTAATCAACAATGATTCAAATAAAGCACGTGTTTCCTCATCATTCTCAGCATGCTGTGAAACGGAGCCTCCATTATGATTCATATCGGGAGTTGCCAACTCAATATTGCTACAACTCGGCGTATCCAGGTATGCATCATAAGTGAGTGCTAGAGTCTCATAATGTTGTTCCTCATGAGGGACATATCAAATATATCATTGTTGTTGCATGTATTGTCGATTGGTACCTCAGATACTGCATTGGTGTCATAAACAGGAGGTGTATCAGAATCTGTATCGTACTTAGCCTCCTGAAGATTTGCCATAAAGATGCAGTTCGCGTCGATATCCTCTCTATCTTCCATGTCATCCATAAGAGCCATGTAATCATTTTCCTCAGTAGTCAACTGGAATCCTGCCTCTTCCTTCTGAGCTAGCGTCAATGCTTTCTGCAGATATGCTGTATCCTTCTTTTTCGGCTTAGTAGGACAATTCCTTGCCATATGACCTACACCTTGACAGTTGAAACACTTAACCAAATTTCCCTAATGCACATTCACATTTCCATAATTCCTACCAACTGGAGCTACAACATTTTCAACTTGATTACCCACTGCCTGATTACCAATATTCTGACCCCTCTGATTTCCAACAATTTGACCCATCTGATTCCCTGCATACTGACCCATCTGATTCCCTACATACTGACCCATCTGATTCTGTATATTCTGATTACCCATGTGATATCCAGTAGCTTATCCTTGCTGCTTCCCAAGAACTCCAACCATTTGGCCTCTGTTACCCATATTGAAACTCGGCTGAGCGATCTTCCTGTTGTGAGTGTTCGATGAAATCCTTTGGTTGTTGTTTTTTGGTGTCGAATAGCGTCCTTGGAATGCCTTTGTCAGAAGAGAAAATGCTTGTGTCAAAGCAGCAGTAGATTCATCATTATCAGTGAACTCTGGTTCCTGGAATGGTGGATATTGTTGTTGTGGGTAGAATTGTTTTTGTGGAATGACATCAGTTTGATGTTGTGGAATGTATTGGTGTTGCATGTAGTTGTGAGTGGAAGATGATGATGATTGTTGTTGTATGTTCATTGGTAAAGGTGTTGGTGTATTAGCAATTAACGCAAGAGGATCATGTTTCTTAGCAAGTAATTCTGCTCTAACTTCATTGGCTTCAGCTTGGTTCTGTTACAGGAAGTCGTACAACTGATCATAGGTAACTTCATGCAAGTTCTTAGTCTGATAAGCAATGGTGACATATCTTCCCCATTCAGGTTGTAGCTCGTTCAGAAAATTGGTGTTGTTAGCAATATCGTCTGAGTGAGTTGTGTCTGGATAAGTCATTCATTATCTTACAAAACCTGAGATAGTACGACTCTATGGACTCACCAGGAATTAAAGTGAACTTGCGTAGTTCCTTAAGCAATTGTGTTTCCATTTCCTGTTTCCCGATGTCTGTCCCGTACATTAACCTCTTGACACGTTCCCAGACTGCATGAGCACTTCTCTTACTATCCACAGTTGCATAAGTTGTTTTAGGTAGTCCAAGAACAACGAGATGAAATGCCTGATCATCAGCTGCAATCGGTTGTCTATCTTCCTCAGTGTACTCAGCTTCAGTCTGATATCTGTAGTATGGTTGTACTGGGAGATTCCATTAGGTTCTCCAGGGTCTAGCACTTGTCTTGGTTTGAATGGTTTTTCCAAAATGGAATTGATAAGAAGCTTTCCATTTGGTTTGCTCTTAAGATAACGCATCATACGACTAGCCCACTGTGAGTAACCACCCTTTGACTGCATGGGAGGTCGGTTTTCCACACCAGCTGCATGTATATCTTGTTGAGTTGCGATTGATGAAGGTATGTATAATAAAGTTGATTTTGGATCGTTTCAACGAAGTAGGATTTGAGTTTATTGTTGGTGAAGGTAGGTTGTTATGGTGAAAATTTTGGTCTGAAAACTTAAAACCTCAATAACTTCACTCCGGAGGTGATCTGGGCCTCGAAAATTCATTTCACGACTTTGTGGTGAAACCTCACAATAATCAGCATGTTTCGGTCGTTTTGACAGGTATTTCGCTGAAAACGGAGTTATGGATCAAAAGTTATGGCCGTTTGAAGTTTTGAGGTAAAATTATGAGCTAAACGCTAGAGCTAAATGGTACTGAGGTAAACGCTATGAGCTAAACGCTAGAACAGAGGTAAACGCTAGAACAGAGGTAAATGCTAGGAGGTAAACGCTAGGAGGTACACACTACCAGAGGTAAACGCTAGAAGAGGTAAACGCTACTAGAGATAAACGCTGAAAAACAGCAAAATGCTGTGAATAAGCCAAAAATGTCCTTCACTAAAATCCAAAACGCTGTCCTATTCTGAGCTAATCGCTAGATTTGAGAGCTAAACGCTATGAAGAAATCTTAACGAGGAGCTAAACGCTATAACAAATTTTCACCTAAAGACACCTCAAAATCACTCGTTTTGATGTTTTTGAATGAAATCTTTTGTATAACTTCTTTAAAAACACTAAATCTTCAATAAAAACAACAACTTTAGCAACAAAACACTTAAAAATCGATTCTTTTTAATTAAAAGTACACGTTTTTAGTAAGAAACGAAACTTTTAAGACATTTTTCTTTTGAGAAGAAACGATTTTACACACACCTAAAACGTTGTTTGGCTCTTGATACCACTTGTAGGACCTTAGGTTCGTTAACTTTATCACACAATATAGAGCTTAGATTGGTGACTTAAGATATATATATATATAGATATATATATATATATATATATATATATATATATATATATATATATATATATATATATATATATATATAGGGAAGGGATCGGGTACGATTTGACTTTTTAGTGCGGATGGTACGGATTAATCACAGCCATCCATTTAGTCAAAAACCTTATATTTGGTCAAAAAAGCGGAGTGGCAATATCGTAAATATCCCGTCCTTTTTAAAAAATTTTACTATCATATTAGCTTTTTTCTGAAAAAAATTCAAAAAAATCTGAAAAAATTAAAAAATTAAAGAGGACAACAAATAATTAAGAATCGCTGAAAAAAATTTCAAAAAAAATCGTTTTCATCATTAAAGGTAATGTGGTATTAGCGTCTGATTTTGACTTTTGTAAAAAAGTCAAGATAAGATCTTGGTATCACATAATATCTTTCTTTTTAATTATTAATATCACTTTTGTATGAATGATGATATTAAGTTTTTTACTAATATCACCGTTACTTTTTTTGTTCCACTGTTGGTTTACAAGTATAAAAACTTAATATCACTTAATGTCTTATAATATCATTGTTACTCTTACAATCAAAATACATGTAAAAAAACTTAATATCATACTTTCTTAATATCAAAGTTAATTATTTTTTTAATATCACCGCAACTTTTTCTTAATATCGTAATAAAAAAACAATGATATTAAGTTTTTTACTAATATCAAAGTTAAATTTTTTAATATCAACGTAACTTTTCTTAATATCGTAATAAAAAAAGCAGTGATATTAATTTTTTTTTACTAATATCAAAGTAACTTTTTAAGCAAATATCGTTAATATCACGGTAGGACTCATAATATCTTTAATATCATGGTACGATTCATAACCAAAAACAAAAAAAAATGCTCAGAAAAATCTGAAAAAATAAAAAAAAGTAAAGAAGACAACAATAATAAGGATCCCTTAAAAGGAAAACAATTAAAAAAATCGTTTGAATGGTTAATTGGTACCATGAAGTTAGCGCTAGATTTTGACTTTTTTACAAAAAGTCAATATCAGATCTGGAATGGGTGGCCCAGATCTGTCCGTACGTCCGCACTAAAAAAAGACATCCGCACGTGATCCTCAGTATATATATATATATATATATATATATATATATATATATATATATATATATATATATATATATATATATATATATATATATATATATATATATAATAGTGAAGAGAAAGAGATGAAGATGGAACTTGTATTGCACTAGAGAAACATACACATACACACACTCAAGCACACACACAAATGAGGTGTGTGGAGGCTTATATAGTTCCTAGCATAAGCCACATGGGCTTTGACATGGGCTTGTTCATGAAGTGGATTGGGCTTGTTTATAACATAACTAAATGGACTAGCTTAACATAACTAATGACATATTAGCTTAGCCCAATCCATGAGCCTGTTAACTATTCTAATACATTATACGACACAATACAAAGTTATAATTATGAGAATGACCCTCACTTCTTAATCCATTTCTTTAATGCTAACACACACACACACTCACTCACACACACAATACAATGGTATGATATATAGAATATACAACTTCCATCTGTGTGGAAAACTAAAACCATCATATATCCAAAAAGGCACTGCCGATTTCGTATATAATATATATAGTAAAGAAACTTTAAGGAAAATGCGTTGACGTTATATGGCCTAGACCCGTTGTTGTATAACAAAAATAAATCGAGCTGCCAATGTAGTTATGGGACATGTTAACATCTAAGAAGAAGAATAGAATACAATTTGAACGAAGTTATAACCTTATGCGAATGTAGTAACTTTGCATGCATCTGCGACGTGAATATCTTTGACCTACAAAAATCATGGCACACATCACAGTTAAGAGAAATATGGACCTTAAATTGTTACATAATTGATATAATGTAATTCATATTATCTAAGTTGAGGTGAAACCAAAACTTATTCAAATAGTATAGATATGCATAATCATGAATGTAGTAGTAAAGTAAAGTGAGTTTGTTACCTTAATCTCAATTCCATAGGAGACAAGACGAGTGTGGTGGAACTTCGGTTATGTCTTTTTTTGGAGTACATTGGAGACAAATGTATCATGGAAACCAGGTTTTGTGTTTTGCTATCATAGAAACAAGCTTAGTTTTATATAGAGGTAGAAACTCAAGCTTCTTTGATGAAGCATTAAAAGTGAAAGGGAAAGTGAAAGAGAAAGTGAAAATGTTTAGTTTATCGATCAGGGGGAGAGAACTTCAACAATAAAAGCTCAAGATTTTTTTTGGGAAGAAAGCTAGGAAGGGAAAGGAGAGTTTTGGGTATGAAACTGAAGAAGGAAAGTAAATGATATACCTGTAGAATAATAGAATCGTGTTTATTGAATGAATCACAATGTCCGGTTTGTTGATATAAATAATGCATAAAAACGTTATTTATATTTTTCGATATCTCTATCTTTTGACGATCACAAAATCTAAAAACATTAAACGTAAGATTACTACGTAAACAAGTATTAAGTTAGTTTATATCATTTTATTCAACTAAATCACTTAAGGTATGAATAAACAAGTACTTAATACATTTCTTGATCATAAGGGTATTTAATTAATTATTACAAAGTTTATTAAATAATATAAACATATTAACATTTTTGGTAATAAAGGAAAATGTTTAAATCATACTAAATATATGAATTCAAATTTTTAACCAAAATTAGTTAGTTTTTCACCAAATAAACTTTCCCCACAAAAAGATAAGATTTCTGGCCGTTACAGGCGGGCGGCTCCCTTAATTTTAAGGGGGCCGGCCTCCATTTAAGGGGGCCGGCACGCTCCTGTTGTCAAAAATCTTTGCCTACAAATACATGCTCAAACCTAGTATTTTTCCTCACCTTTTGCACTATAATTTTCAGATCCAATCCTTTTTAAACATCTTTGAAAACCCTTTGATCATAAGATTATTAATCCTTGTTTCAAGTGATTCAATCCCTCCTCATCCATACTCATCGAAAGTGCAAGAGAAGAATATTCCTTCAACATCAAGTTTAAGAAGTATTGTTGATAAGTATTCTATATTGTGTAAATCATTTGTGAATGTGTGGTGTGTTATTAATTAGATAGATCTAGGTGTATTAGTTGTGAATAGGAGTTCTGTAAAGAAGAAGAAGTAGTGAAGTGGTGTGAAGTAGTGAAGAAGTTGTGGAGTGTATAAGTTGTGTAGAAGTCGTGCTAAGTTGTGTAGTGGTGTGAGATTGGTTCTAGCTACAAATAGAACCCGACATTTAGCTTAGTGTCGTAAATTGGTGTAAGCAAAAGTTGTGTAAGGTTTTCTCCGCCATAAGGGAGCTTGTTGACATAGTGAAGAAAACTCTCAGGTTAGGTGCTCGGGGAGTGGAGTAGGACGAAGAGGAGATTCGTAGCCGAACCGCTATAAATCCCTTGTCTTACGGTGCTATCTTTTTACCTTTATTTCCTTACTTACTTACTTGCATGTTTCCTATTATATTTATTAGTATACTTTGTTGTTTATAATTGCAAGTTGAGATCACATAAAATTGGAATCGAAGTTTTCATAACCAAAGTTTTTATAAATTTAAAAAGACGTAAAACTATTCAACCCCCCTTCTAGTTTTCCACAATTGGTATCAAGAGCCACGTCAAACAAGATTTTTAAAATATATTGTATTTTAAAACTTGAAATCGATCTATGGAAATGGAAAAATATTTAGAAGGGAAAATTGTTTTTAAACCACCATTTCTTGAAAATGAAAATTTTCTTACATGGAAAAATCAATTCGAAAGTTATGTGAAATCAATAGACTATGATCTTTGGCATGTCATTTCAATTGGTGATATTAAATCAATAAATACTACTTTTGAAAAACAAAATAACTTGGCTAAATTTATTATATACAAAGCTATTTCAAATGTTGAATATGAAAGAATATTTTTTTGTCAAACGGCAAATGACATGTGGAAAAGTCTTTCAAAATATCACCAAGAAGAATGTCAAGCCAAAGAAAAACTTTCAAATGACTTAGTAGCAAAAGAGAGTATAGTAGACAAATATTTAGTTGAAGTAAGTACAAGTGCTACGAGTTCAAATGTCTTATATGTAGGTAATGACGCCGAAAACAACATGAGCAAGGATGAACAAGAAGACTATGAAGAGATGTCAACCAAGAAGGAACTAAGTGACGATGAAGATGATGATTCTAGTTCCGAAAGTGAAGACGAAGAATATGCAAAGGCCGTCAAAGAATTTAAAAGACTCATTAAAAAGCGACAAAGAACACAAGATAAAAGGAAAACAACACGAAGAAAAAGAGTTGATGATGAAGACAAGAAGAACAAAGGGGAATGCTTAGTCGCTCAAGCATCTAATGAAATTTGTCTAGGAATAAATTTGGAGCCCGACGAATGGGTAAAGGATAGCGGGTGCTCAAGACACATGACGGGGAATCGCAAGCTATTCTCTACGTACAAAGCCTACAATGGAGGTAATGTTATTTTTGGTAGTGATCGTCGTGGAAAAATCATAGGCAAAGGTACGATCTCTCAAGACTCCCTAACTATTGAAAATGTTGAGCATGTAGATAATTTAACATACAACTTGCTTAGTGTAGGACAAATATGTGACAATAAGTGTAGGGTTACCTTTACCGATAAAAATAGTGTAATTATTAAGGATGATAAAGTCATAGGTAGAGGAATTAGGAAAGGCGGCGTATATGTCATGAAACTAGGAGATAAATTGGAAGATAGGATATGCCTAGCGACCCTAGATGAAAACTCCACTTTGTGGCATAGGAGATTAGGTCATGCAAACATGCAACAAATCCAATCATTGGTATCTAAGGAACTAGTTAGAAACTTGCCTAGCCTTAAGTATAATCAACACTTTTGCGATGCATGTAAAATAGGAAAACAAGCACACGCTAGTCATAAAGCTAAGAATATAGTATCCACCACTAGATGCTTAGAACTACTTCATATGGACCTCTTCGGTCCATCCGCGGTGCGGAGCTACGGTGGCAATCGCTACACGTTAGTTATAGTAGATGACTATTCACGATACACGTGGACTAGATTTCTAAGCGATAAGACCGAAGCCTTTGAAAAATTTGAGACCTTTAGTAAAATGATACAAAATAAGCTAGGTTGCACTATAGTTTCAATTAGGACGGACCATGGTAGGGAATTTGATAACGAAGTACAATTCGGAAAATATTGTGACTTAAATGGAATATCTCACAACTTTTCCGCCCCACGAACACCTCAATCAAATGGAGTAGTAGAAAGGAAAAATAGGACCTTACAAGAAATGAGTAGAACTATGTTAAATGAGCAATCTATCCCACAAAAATTTTGGTGCCATGCCGTAGATACTTCAACATATATACTTAATAGGGTGTCCATTAGAAGAATACTAGGAAAAACTCCTTATGAGTTACTAAGAGGTAGAAAACCAAACATAGGCTACTTTAAGGTATTCGGAAGTAAATGCTTCATTCTCAACACTAAGGATTATCTCACTAAGTTCGACCCTAAGTCATATGAAGAAATTTTTCTAGGATATTCGCAAAATAGTAAAGCATACGTAGTCTTAAACAAACACACTATGAAAGTAGAAGAGTCCTTAAACGTAACCTTCGATGAAACTCCTCCACCACCTAAGACATTACCATTAGAATATGATGATGTTATAGAGGAAGAAGCTATTGAGGTTAGTAAAACAAAACCCTTAGGTAATGATATTGAAGTAGAAACTTTAGAAGAAAACAAGGTTGTAAATATTAAGGAATCTAAGTCACACCCATAAGACAACATCATAGGCCACCTAAACCAAAGAACACTTAGATCACAAGCGCAAGACAAAAATAACTTCTTTTGTTTTGTGTCAACAATAGAGCCTAAGAAACCCTTAGACCTAATTAGAGTAGCTTTTCAAGCCTAACGACACTATTCCCCGAGAGAACGATCAATCCCACGGTACTTGCCACTTCACTATACTACATCGGTCAGGTTATATGCACAGGGATGCCTCTATAAATTGGTTGTTACCTTGATTACCCGATATTTGCATATGTTGCTCATATCTTATGATTAAAACCTTGTATTCAACCTTATTATTTAAACTTATGGATTACACTCAACCTTTGTGTTGACTTTTAAGCATGTGTTTTAGGTACTAATGATATTAATATTTAGCTTTGGAGTATGATGTTTTGGGCTTGGTGGAGTGGCTAAGGCTGAAGAGGCATTTCTGTCAAGGCAGCTTTACTATCTTTCTACCTTTATTTGCATGTCATTCGTAAAACCTTTTTGTGTCTTTTGTTACTTCCGCTGCTAAACTTTGTTTATTTTCCGCTACAAACTCTATTTACTTTTTCCACTGCTACTTTGACTTAAGTCCTTGTACTCTAAATGGTTTGTAATTCGAATGATATGTTTTGCAACATTTATTTGCGTAATACCCCCAGCATAATAGCTTCCGTATTTGAGTTGGGGGTGTTACAATAGTTAGATGGCATGTAACTTAAATTTTAGGGTATTAAATTTGATGTGATAATCAAAACATGTATAAAGATGCATGCACTCATCTTTATAACATAAGGTTTTATAAAACAATTTTTATTGCCAATTCGCAAGATAAAGCTAAAAGCTTTTGTTTGAAATATTGGGTTCACGAATTAGAGAAGAACCATCAATTGTCATCCACCGAAATGGAATTGAGGTAAATCATCCTTAAGATGATATTGTACACCCAATGGTGATATAAGTAAGACGTCTTTAACTAACTCATAAGTGCATGGAAACCAAAGGTAGACTCTAGGCTATTTCCAAACCTTGCTTCCATCACTATGAATTAGCTAAAAAGGACTTACTTGCACAACCATATGTACAAAAACATCAATCAAACACAAAGTTTATAACTTTCATCTTAAAACATATTAAAATCAATCTCAATCTCCTCAAGCGGAATTACCGCCGTTTCATCGGTCAAAGACTTCTTCAAATTCGACACGTGGAAAGTAGGGTGAACCCTACTAAGCTCGGGTGGCAATTCTAGCTTATAAGCCACGGGACCAATCCTTTCCAAAATCCTAAAAGGTCCAATATATCGAGGATTCAACTTTCCTCTCTTACCAAACCTGATCACACCTTTCCAAGGCGATACCTTCAACATAACCCGATCTCCTACCTGAAACTCCAGGGGTTTACGCCTCACATCCGCGTAACTCTTCTGACGGTCACGAGCTACTTTCAATCGCTCTTTAATCTGAGCAATCTTCTCGGTCGTCTCACGGACCAAATCCGGACCAATAAGCTGTGCTTCTCCCACTTCATCCCAACAAATGGGTGAACGACACTTTCGGCCATAAAGTGCCTCAAACGGTGCAGCTTTAATACTCGCATGATAACTGTTGTTGTAGGAAAACTCAACCAAAGGCAAATGGACATCCCATCCATTCCCGAAATCAATCGCACACGCGCGTAGCATATCTTCCAAAGTCTGAATGGTTCTCTCGCTTTGGCCATCGGTCTGTGGATGGTAAGCGGTACTCATATCGAGATGCGATCCAAACGAATCCTGAAGCGACTGCCAGAATTTCGAAGTAAACCTGCTATCCCTATCGGAGATAATAGACACTGGTGCTCCATGCCGAGAAACTATCTCTTTCACGTAGAGCCTAGTCAACTTATCCATGCTATAGTTCTCCCTGATCGGCAAGAAGTGAGCAGATTTCGTCAATCGGTCGACTATTACCCAAATAGCATCAAATCCAGTAGCAGTCTTAGGTAGCTTGGTGATAAAATCCATCGTAATCCTCTCCCATTTCCATTCTGGGATCTCGGGTTGCTCTAGCAGACCAGACGGTTTCTGATGTTCGGCTTTTACCTTGGCACAGGTAAGACACTTACGGACATAATCGGCAATCTCAGCCTTCATATTGGGCCACCAATATAACTTCTTCACATCCTGATACATCTTATCAGATCCTGGGTGAATAGAATACTTGGACTTATGAGACTCAAGCAAAATCAAATCTCTCAGTCCTCCAAACAATGGCACCCAACTTCTTCCTTTATAACACAAAGTTCCATCCGATCGTTTCTCCAACTTCTTTTTCTCGATCATCCCATCAAGTTTCTCTCCCTTGAGATCTCCTTGTCTCACGACTTCCTCTTGGGCTTGTAAAATCTGGGCGGGTAAATTCGAATTGATCGTCAAAACTAAAGCTCGAACACGTAGTGGCTTTAACCGTTCCTTTCGGCTCAAGGCATCAGCCACGACGTTCGCTTTTCCCGGGTGATATCGAATCTCGCAATCATAATCGCTCAACGTCTCTAACCATCGTCGTTGTCGCATGTTCAACTCCTTCTGATCCAAAATATGCTGTAAACTCTTGTGGTCGGTATAGACAACACACTTCGTACCGAAAAGGTAGTGTCTCCACAACTTAAGTGCAAAAACCACGGCTCCTAATTCCAAATCATGAGTGGTATACTTCTCCTCATGAGTCTTAAGCTGTCGGGAAGCATAAGCCATAACCTTCCCTCGTTGCATCAAAACTGCTCCTAATCCTTGATATGAAGCATCACAATAAACCACAAAATCCTCCACTCCATCTGGCAAAGCCAATATCGGTGCACTACAAAGCTTCTGCTTTAAAATCTGAAATGCTTTCTCTTCTTCCTCCCCCCATTCATACTTCTTATCTTTGTGAGTCAACGCAGTCAACGGTTTGGATATCTTGGAGAATCCCTCGATGAATCTCTTGTAATACCCAGCCAATCCTAGAAATTGACGAATTTCTGTGGCATTAACAGGCGTTGCCCATTTCTCAATTGCCTCAATCTTAGCAGGATCCACATGTAATCCTGCACTATCAATCACATGACCCAAAAATTGTACCTTGCGAATCCAGAATTCGCACTTAGAGAACTTCACGTACAACTGCTCGACCTTGAGCAACTTAAGAATCGTCGCCAAATGTCGCTTATGTTCTTCCTCACTCTTTGAGTAAATCAAAATATCATCGATGAAGACTATCACGAACTTATCCAAATAAGGCTTGCATACTCGGTTCATGAGATCCATAAATACTGCAGGCGCGTTGGTCAAACCAAACGGCATAACTTGAAACTCATAAAGACCATAACGGGTCCTGAACGCTGTCTTGGGAATATCCTCTTCCCGAACTCTGAGTTGGTAATAACCGGACCTCAAGTCTATCTTAGAGTAGTAACTCGATCCTTGCAACTGATCAAACAGATCATCAATCCTTGGTAACGGGTAGCGGTTCTTCACCGTCAACTTGTTCAACTCACGGTAATCAATACACATCCTGAACGATCCATCCTTCTTCTTCACAAACAATACCGGAGCTCCCCAGGGCGAAGAACTCGGTCGAATGAATCATTTATCCAGCAATTCTTGCAATTGCTTGGACAATTCCTTCATCTCTGACGGTGCTAGTCGATACGGTGCGCGCGTAACAGGTGCGGCTCCTGGAACTAAATCAATGCGAAACTCCACTTGTCGAGCTGGCGGAAGTCCCGGCAAGTCTTCAGGAAATACTTCAGGAAAATAACGCACTACATGAACATCCGCGAGTCGCTTCTCTCCCGACTCCTTCTTAGCCACATGTGCTACGAATGCATGATATCCTTTCTCGATGTATTTCATGGTTTGATACACGAAATGATATTCAGGCAAGTTCCACTCCTATCGCCTCGAACAATCAAAATCTCACCATTAAGAGGGATATGAACAACTCGTTCTCCACAAACAATACTCGCTTGATGTTTGGATAACCAATCAATTCCAATCACTACGTCGAAACTCCCAAGCTCAATCGGCATCAAATAAATACTAAACGGGTGGTCTAAAAGGTTAAGGGTGTAGCCATGGATCACAGTGCGGGTATCAACTATGTTACCATTAGCTAACTCAATGCTATAGCTGACATCTAATGGGGTTGGGGTAAGCCGGAGTAATGGTGCAATCTTAGAAGATACAAAACTCATATCAGCACCCGAATCAAACAAAACTCTAACACGAAGGTTGTTGAGAAGAAACGTACCAGTGACAACATTCGGATCTTGGTGTTGCTCTCCATTCCCCATCACATACACTCTACCTCGAGCACCTCCATTTCCTTGTCCAGTATTCTTCGGCCAATGGTTCCTATAGTGTCCACGTTCTCCACATCCAAAACAAGTAATCACAGGCTGAGCATTCGCTCCTGTTGCCACAACCTTGCTTTTACAAAACCATGCAATATGACCAACTTTTTGACACTTCATACATCTCACAGCACACGGCCCAGTATGGTGCTGCTGACACTTATCACAACGAGTTTGCTGCCCAGCATTCACTCCTCCTTGTGCCGGTGCGGCCACAAAAGCTTTAACAGTCTCTTGCCTCCTGTTCTGTTGGTGGTGGTGATTGTTGTTACGATACTGGTTGTTGTTGTTGTTGCGATGGTTGAAGTTGTTGTTCCTTCTGTTATCTTCCCATTTCCTCTTGTTGTCAAAGTGATTTCCTTTCTGAACAGCACCATGCTTAATCACTTGATCCATAAGGTGTTCAGCCATGCTAATAGTATCATCCAAAGTCTCAGCATTGTACGATGTCACATGTCCTTGGATCACAGGACATGTGAGCACAAAATGAACGCCTTGTACGGGTAATCCACCAATGAACTTTTCTAGTAACTTTTCATTATCTGGCACCATGTAAGCACAAAATACCTTCAACTCCTGAAAACGACGCACGTAAGTAGCAAGATCATAACCCTTCACAGCCAAGTAGTAAAACTCGGTATCCAACTTCCTCAAATCGCTACGAGAACAATACTTCTTAACCATGGCCTTCTTGAAATCATCCCACGAAGTACTAAAAGCATTCTCCATTCCTTTCTCTTGAGCATAAGCATTCCACCATGACAAGGCATGCTCCAACAATGTACCCGTTGCATACTTCACCCTATTGTTCTCAGTACAGTTGCTCCTTTGAAACACTGACTCCATCTTCTCAAACCATTGAGTCAATCCAACAGCTCCTTCAGTTCCTTTGAAGGTAGTAGGCTTACAATCCATGAACTCCTTAAAAGTGCAGAAATGGTTGTTGGGAACCACTTGAACTCCAGCCTGTCCAACATTCTGAGGAACACCTGCTTGCCCGGCAAGCGCTGCTGCAATCCCTTCATCAATCATCTGCTGAATGGCAGCTGGGGTCATCTTCCTAGGAGGCATAATTCTATTAATCAATACAATCACAACCTTTGTAAGTATTTGATCAATGTGTCAGAATCATAGCGCAAAATAAACAACACCACAAAAAGAAAAGACATAACATAGCATAAGTCAACATCAATAACAGTACATCACCATAATACATCATAGATTTCATACTTGACATTGGTCTTACAAGATATGCAAAACAAGTACAAGTTTCCAACAAAATCTATCAACTGAACTATTCAGTCTACACGTACTAGGTAAACTACTATCAGAGATACTAACAACTATGAATGACCAAGTCACTGCCCTCTCGAATGATCTCCGTACACAGCCATCACGTCAACACTGTCGCTAAACCTAAAGCTAGCCATTCTGTCATAGTACAAGAAATGCCTCTCTCATAGTCAACTGCTCTACCATCTTCCTCATCTCAATCATCCTCTCATCTAGCAAATCCAAACGCTCCTGAAACTTAGCATCTGACTCCTTGGCTGGACCTAGCCTAGCTGCATGCTCATTGTTGTTGGGAATTCTGCTAAGTGAGAATTCTGCTGATGGAACATGCTGATGGAATCTGCAAAGAGATAGATTCTGCTGAAGAAGTGTTACTACTGAAGACTGAGTTTCAGCATATTTTGTTTCTGCGGATATAGTTAAACCGCGTATTTTGTAATATAGTTAGGATATGCATGAGTAATATTAGGAAAAGATAATGCATATTGTTTAGAGTTTATAGAATATATGTTTCCTGTGAAACGGTTTAAGGTTAAGGTTCCTTGTCTATAAAAGGAACACAAGTTTATGTTCAAAAGAAAAGTTTTGAAAAACAAGTTCTTATTATATAAAAGATCCATAGAGGATTAAACGTTCTTAGTATTCATTGTTTCTGTTTGTATTTGTTTTCCGCATTAGAGTACAAGCTTTGGAGATTCTCTATTAGAGTGTTTATGATTACATAGACACTGCTAACAATCAACGAGAGCTACAAGATCTATTATGGGTATTTGTTTCAACAAGTGGTATCAGAGCCTCGGGAGAGTCTCTGTGATACTAAGAATATTAACTTTTTACACACTCCTCAAAAACACAATCTTACATCATGCCTGGATCTNCAGTCTACACGTACTAGGTAAACTACTATCAGAGATACTAACAACTATGAATGACCAAGTCACTGTCCTCTCGAATGATCTCCGTACACAGCCATCACGTCAACACTGTCGCTAAACCTAAAGCTAGCCATTCTGTCATAGTACAAGAAACGCCTCTCTCATAGTCAACTGCTCTACCATCTTCCTCATCTCAATCATCCTCTCATCTAGCAAATCCAAACGCTCCTGAAACTTAGCATCTGACTCCTTGGCTGGACCTAGCCTAGCTGCATGCTCATTGTTGTTGGGAATTCTGCTAAGTGAGAATTCTGCTGAAGAAGTGTTACTGCTGAAGACTGAGTTTCAGCATATTTTGTTTCTGCGGATATAGTTAAACCGCGTATTTTGTAATATAGTTAGGATATGCATGAGTAATATTAGGAAAAGATAATGCATATTGTTTAGAGTTTATAGAATATATGTTTCTTGTGAAACGGTTTAAGGTTAGGGTTCCTTGTCTATAAAAGGAACACAAGTTTATGTTCAAAAGAAGAGTTTTGAAAAACAAGTTCTTATTATATAAAAGATCCATAGAGGATTAAACGTTCTTAGTATTCATTGTTTCTGTTTGTATTTGTTTTCCGCATTAGAATACAAGCTTTGGAGATTCTCTATTAGAGTGTTTGTGATTACATAGACACTGCTAACGATCAACGAGAGCTACAAGATCTATTATGGGTTTTTGTTTCAACAAGTGGTATCAGAGCCTCGGGAGAGTCTCTGTGATACTAAGAATATTAACTTTTTGCACACTCCTCAACAACACAATCTTACATCATGCCTGGATCTGACACTGAGTCAGATGCAACACACAATCAAAACACAGCATCCCTTCATCACCTCACTCTCACTAACAGCAATGCAAAATTTCCCTACCTTAAGAAAGAAGAGTATGAACTCTGGGCGATGCAGATGCAGAACTGGATTACCAACATTGATCACAATCTTTGGAAGGTGGTCCTCAAAGGTAACAGCCCAAAGATACTATCTTGATCCTACATCTGCTGAAGAGGTTCTTGCTCTTCAGCGGGAAAATAAAGTGAGAACTATTCTTCTTCAAGCTATACCACCAGATCATTTGGGTGACTTTCACTTCATGACTGATGCAAAGGATCTCTAGATGGCAAT
>LBNU01015868.1:204832-223173 GCA_014162995.1 Artemisia annua
AGGAGACTCTAAATCTGAGATACCTAGAAGAAAAACCTAATGTACAAGGTCATGGTCATGATTGGTATTTTGACCTGGATTACTTAACTGATTCTTTGGGGTATACTAGATTTGTTGCTAACCAATCTGCAGGTCCAAAAGATTCTCCTTTTAACAATGCAGGTGTACTGGATGATGACTCAGAGGATGAGTCTGAGTTTGATGAGCTAACTATTGTTGTACCTTCCATTCCTCCTAACCATTTTGCAGGAAACAGTGCAAAAGATACTTCTGAGAAGGATGAAGATGAGTCACACTATGCAGAGGATCTTGCTAAGCTCATGACACAAGAACATGCTGCTACTCAGGAAGCTGAGAAACTTGGTGCACAGGTTACTAAAGATGCTGAAGTACTTCAGAGACAATCAGCACAAGCCATCAATGGAAATCAGGATTCTACTGACAGTTCTACTGACAGTTCTCCTGTTTCTTCTGATAACATCATTTCTGCTGATGCTCAACCTGTTTCTACTCCTATTTCTGCTCGTGTCTCAACAGACTTTGGTGAACCATATACACGATTTCCAAGTCGTACAGATCTTGGTAATCACCAACCCAAAACTGGCATCTTCACTTCCTCTTCCTATGATAGTGATTTGAACCAAATGTGACCAATCTTGACAAAACCATTGATGTCAACCCCAATGCTACAAAAATGATTCACACTAATCATCCAATGGAGAATATACTAGGTGATCCTAAAGATCCTGTTCGAACTAGAAGCACTGTGAAAAAGACAAAGTATGGAGAAGTTGCTTTTATGTCTTATGTTTCCCAGCAGCAGAGAGACAATCATACAAACATTCAACACTGTCTGGTTGCTTGTTTTCTCTCCCAAATGGAACCAACCAGTGTTCCACAAGCTCTTGCAGATTCTAGTTGGCTTGAGGCAATGCAAGAGGAAATGCAACAATTCAAGAATCAGCAGGTTTGGATATTGGTTCCTTTACCAGATGGGAAGTATGCTATTGGGACAAAATGGATTTTGAAGAACAAAAGAGATGCAAGGGGTATAGTAGTCAAAAACAAGGCAAGATTGGTGGCTCAGGGGTTCAGGCAAGAAGAGGGAATAGATTATGATGAGGTTTTTGCACTTGTTGCTAGAGTTGAGGCCATTAGGATTTTCATAGCCTATGCATCTTACAAAGGCTTTACTGTGTATCAGATGGATTTCAAAGGTGCATTCTTGTATGGTGAGATTGAAGATATGTCACTCAACCCAAAGGTTTTGAAGATCCAGATCACCCTGATTATGTGTATAAGGTGGTCAAAGCTCTTTATGGTTTACATCAAGCACCAAGGGCATGGTATGCTAGGCTCTCAAAGTTTCTGCTGGAGCATGGATACAGGAGAGGTGCCATCTACAAAACACTCTTCCTAAAGAAAGATTCAAGGGATATTATACTTGTGCAGGTTTATGTGGATGACATTATCTTTGGATCTACCAAAGAAGCTTGGTGCAGGGAATTTGAAGACTTAATGAAGGGTGAATTTCATATGAGTGCCATGGGGGAGCTTACTTTCTTTTTGGGTCTACAGGTTCAGCAGAAACCAGATGGCATATTTATCCATCAAGATAAATATGTGAGAGACATTTTGAAAAACTTTTGTATGGAAAGTGTCAGAACTGCCACTACACCTTATGAAGCTCCTAAACCAAAGAACAACATTGAACCAGATCCAGCTGTGAATGTTCACCTATACAGATCTATGATTGGTTCATTGATGTATTTGATAGCTTCTAGGCCTGACATTACATTTGCTGTGAGTGCTTGTTCAAGGCATCAAGTTACTCCACTTACTTCTCACTTGAATGCAGTCAAAAAGATCTTCAAGTACCTTAAAGGCCAGCCTCATCTAGGTCTTTGGTACCCAAAAGAGTCCCCTTTCAAGTTGGAAGCTTATAGTGATAGTGACTATGCTGGTGCAAATTTGGATAGAAGGTCCACAACTAGAGGTTGCAAATTTCTTGGGAGAAGATTGATTTCTTGGCAATGCAAGAAACAAACTATTGTTGCTACCTCGTCTACTGAAGCAGAGTATGTTGATGCTGCCAATTGTTGTAGGCAGGTACTTTGGATACAAAATCAGTTGCTGGATTATGGGGTCAATTTCATGAATACCACCATCTTTATTGATAATCAAAGTACCATATGCATTGTTAAAAATCCAGTTTTTCACAATAGAACAAAGCATATTGAGATAAGACACCACTTTATAAGAGATGCATATGAAAATCATTTGATAAAAGTGGTTAAAATTCACACAGATGATAATGTGGCAGATTTATTGACTAAAGCTTTTGATGGACCTAGGTTTCAACACTTAGTTGTCCACATTGGGATGGTTAACCCTTAAAAGCAATGTTTGAGGGGAGGCATAAGCCTCAGGGGAGGCATATGCCTCAGGGGAGGATTGAATGTTGTTGTAAATCTTCTATAATTTTAGATTTCTAACACTAACCATCTAATGTGTTTCTTAGCATATTAGTTTGTTTGTTTGGTTTGCTACTATGTGTTTGTTTCACAGCATACAGGTCTGTGTAGTTGCTGGTTTGGATTGTTTGGAACAAGGCCTTGTAACTTGAAGTTATTGTTTCTTCTGAAGAAGTTATTGTTTCTACTGAAGAAGGACAAAAGTGATGTTCATTGTTTCTACTGAAGTATATACAACTGATTATTTCTGTTTCTACTGAAGTGGAATACAAGTGATGCCCATTACATCTACTGAAGAGAAAGACAAGAAGTGTTGGAAAATACTAATTCAAGTTTTTCTTTCATTCAAGAAACAAGTTACAGAGTACAAACAACTTCAAAAGTAAATAAAGATCATTCCTATACATTTTCAACTACACAAATCCTAACATTCTATCATTCATATTGCAAAAGCCTGGTGGATATGCATGTCCAGTACGATGAAAAAGCTGAAGGTGAAATGGAAGGATGGATTGATGAAAACGTTGATGATGCTCAAGAACCTATGTTTGGTCCCTGGCAACATCATACTATCTAAATTTGGTCTCTGGCAACATCACACAATCTTCTACTCCATTTTCCCTTTCCCTTTTTCCATCATCTCTGCCTCCTTGCCCTTTCCCTTGGGTCCATGGTATGAAGCACCAGATCTTGGAACAGGAAGACCAATCACCACTTCTCTTGATTTTGGAAGTGGAGGGTTAGATCTCCTTGACCAAGGCAATGACAATGGTTGTAAAGATGGATTGGCAATTCTGGTCCTTGTTCGAGAGCAAGAAGAAGCCAATAGGATGGACGAAGAAGAGGGTGGTAAATGATTTCTTTTGGGATCATTAGGAGGAAGGAATGATGGGTCTTCATTTTCAGAAGATTCCTCATCAGAGGTTAAAGGTAAAGGAACATTGAGCTCATGCCTCTTTTTGCGAGCCTCTTCCTTGGTTTGCCAAGGTTTCTCAGGGCATCCGGGTGGAAAATAATTACCCCACCCATTGCTCTATGAAGATGATGATGAATCGGATGATATCTCTATAGTATTCATGTTTAAAAAAATATTTGAGATGGTAATTAGGAGGTTATTAAGAAATTAGGGTTTGTTGATAATTGGGGAAAAGTCATAACTGTATCGAGTGATTTGGGGTTATTTAATAGACAAAGTCAAGGATTGATGGTCATTAATGCGAGTTCGGTGGCACAGTAAAACTCAAGATATTTACTTACGATATTTTACACATGCATTGATTCTGCTGATTGACTATCAATCAACAGATTGACCATTGATTCTGCTGAATGGTTGTTTTTGAAAGTTATTTTACACGTCAGATATGGTCAACAAACTGTTCCGATATACTTGGCCACGATTATGTAACTTCCTTTTATAACCTAATTCAAATCACTTTGCCCAAAATAACTCACTCCATCATCAAACAGTTTAAACCCATTCCTAAATTGATTAAGTCGTAACCTCTCATCACAAAATCTTCACATGGCATCTCTTCAAGTCAAGAAAGATCATAACAAGGTTGCTTTTCTGACTAAGACAAAAGGCCATGAGCAATATTACTCACCAGATGTGACTTGTGTCCATCAAAGAGTTGGCTAGTCCAAAGGGTACAGCTTTGGTAAAGACACATCAAATCTGTTGATGGCTGTAATGATTTGCCAAAAATCATAGGGTACTCAACTCACCCATGCTTAATTGCTGAGAGTTGAAATGGTCATCAATTCACCATGGATCTTATTCTGTGAAAATCCTAAGAATTGACTAGCCCATAAGTATATGGCTTGTGGTAAAGGCAGTGGAAATCCATATTGGTTTTAAATTCACCAAGGATGTTTCCTTTAAGAATGGGCTAGTCCTGAGCAAAAGACTACAGGTAAAGACAATTCAAATCCGTGTATAGTTGATGATTTACTCAAAATCATATGGTTATCAGTGTACCATGGTTTTCGAACTAAAACATTTGGCTACTCCAGTAGTGATGGCTATTGGTAACGAGACATCAAATCCATTATTTTCAATGATTCACCTCTCACAGGAGTTAACACACCTGGATGTGATGAGAATAGTATGAAACTTATTTGTTTTGATGTATCTATTGTCATATGTTGCTGCAAAGATCTGGTGTTTCAAGCTTATTCATCATAGAGATGTGAAATTTTTTGGTTCTTTGCTGCTGATGTTCGAAGACAATCCTCTTTACATTATTTTGATTACTGATCTATCAAGGAAATCTTGAACTTAACCATGTCAAATTCAAGATTAGGGGTGGATTGTTGGGAATTCTGCTATGTGAGAATTCTGCTGATGGAACATGCTGATGGAATCTGCTGAAGAGATAGATTCTGCTGAAGAAGTGTTACTGCTGAAGACTGAGTTTCAGCATATTTTGTTTCTGCGGATATAGTTAAACCACGTATTTCTTTATATAGTTAGGATATGCATGAGTAATATTAGGAAAAGATAATGCATATTGTTTAGAGTTTATAGAATATACGTTTCTTGTGAAACGGTTTAAGGTTAGGGTTCCTTGTCTATAAAAGGAACACAAGTTTATGTTCAAAAGAAGTGTTTTGAAAAACAAGTTCTTATTATATAAAAGATCCATAGAGGATTAAACGTTCTTAGTATTCATTGTTTCTGTTTGTATTTGTTTTCCGCATTAGAATACAAGCTTTGGAGATTCTTTATTTGAGTGTTTGTGATTACATAGACACTGCTAACGATCAACAAGAGCTACAAGATCTATCAAGGGTATTTGTTTCAACACAATCCAACATACCTCTTATCCGCAGCCTTCTTCTCGTCCTTCATCTCCTTAATCAAATCCACAACCTTAGACGGTCGATAACACGTGCTCCTAGAAAACGATATGTAACGACCCTGACACCAAGTGAGATCATGTCTCAAGCGGCTCAACTCATCACTGACCTCTGACTGAGTAACATGAGCAGCTGTAGAAGACTCACCAATCTCATACGTCGTCGGAACCTCAGTCTCAAGCGCATATCCTAATGCCTCGGACGTATCCGACTCGTAAGTCACATCCGAAATCACAGGCGAAGGTGGCATAGGAGGAACATCCTGATCCTCATCCATAAACTCCTCGTCATCCTCCTCCTCATCATCATTACCATCATCCTCAATACCAACATCATCCTCTAAACCTACCTCATCGTCCAAACCAACCTCAACATCTAACTCAACCTCGTCTCCTAATAGCAATGGGTCAACAACTGGTGGGACTGGGACAGACATTATACTCTACAAGAGCATAGGGAAAGTATAAAAACACTAGCCAAATTTTCGCGGAAAACATTATATAAGCCAAAGCATAATAGTGGAGAAGTTCCAAACCAATCCATAATATCAAAGCATGTATATATAAAGTTTAAATAAATACCAAGGCGCGAAGTGGCATGAAGGCTGGAGGCTTTCTGTCTCAAAACATTTTGACTCCAGGAAAAAGTTTATAGTCGAGTGCGAGCTCGTTCTCTATAAACCTGGCTCTGATACCATTCTGTAACACCCCCAACTCAAATATGGCAGCTATTATGCTGGGGGTATTACGCAAATAGAAACCAGGCACATTTATAGCTAACGACCACAACACGGGACGTTTATAAATGTTGCAAAACATATCATTTGAATTACAAACCATTTAGAGTACAAGGACTCTTAAGTCAATGTAGCAGCGGAAAAAGTAAATAGAGTTTGCAGCGGAAAATAAACAAAGTTTAGGAGCGGAAGTAATAAAAGACACAAAAAGGTTTTACGAATGACATGCAAATAAAGGTAGAAAGACAGTAAAGCTGCCTTGACAGAAATGCCTCTTCAGCCTTAGCCACTCCACCAAGCCCAAAACATCATACTCCAAAGCTAAATATTAATATCATTAGTACCTAAAACACATGCTTAAAAGTCAACACAAAGTTGAGTGTAATCCATAGGTTTAAATAATAAGGTTGAGCACAAGGTTTTAATCATAAGATATGAGCAACATATGCAAATATCGGGTAATCAAGGTAACAACCAATGTATAGAGGCATCCCTGTGTATATAACATTGTTGATGATGCTAAGCTCATGACACGCAAAACGTTAACCAACAAATCATAGTATCAATATAACCACGGAATTCACAATATAATAGTGCCCCCAAGGCCGAGTACTTGCCAATTACCCGGTAAAATCGAATATAGTACACCACAATTTGCCTATCCAGCAAAAGGAGTGGGAGGGTCAATTACTATAGGCCTATATCCCTATATTCGCGCTCACTCGCAAGTGATTAATGGTTCATGATTGGAGGGTCTTGCAATGGCAAGGTAAAGCTACTTAGCACATCGTCAGGAAAGCATACCAATCAGGAAAAGCATACCAAAAAAACTTGTGCTCAAAAAACATTTAAAGCATGTATCTCACCCCATTGGTTTATAAACATTTAAAAGATAAAATGCGGGGCTATGAATCACACCTTAATAATAGCAGGAAACGAAATCTATCAACCAAGCAAGCAATCAGTCACAGCAAACAATCCTCAGCACAACCTAATCAATTAATCAATAATGGCATAACTCAGAAATACTACTCGAATGTTTAAATAAACAAAGCTTGAATAAAAGTCTCAGTAACAATGGCATTTGAAAGAAAAATAGATCTTTGAAAAGTCTCGCGAGGAAGACAAGAAAGATAGAAAAAGAATAAGTCGGCGAAACGACCCAATACGCAAGAAAGACGAAAGAATACCTCGAAGAAAGTCGTCGAAAAGAAATGGAAAGAAAAGAAATAAAAAAATGAAGGCACACTCAAATAAATAACAACGCGCTAATAACAAGTCTCGGTTTTACCCATTTTCCCAAAATAACGTTGTAATAAAACAGTGTTGAAATAAATAGTATTTGGTAAAATAGTTTAGAATTTTACGAAATTTCGGCATGACCTGCCCGTTTATACAACATTTCCCGAGTCAACGACTCTTTAGTTAAATACTTATTACGTCAAGTTACAACATATAATATCTGTNATGTATATATAAAGTTTAAATAAATACTAGGGCGCGAAGTGGCATGAAGGGCTGGAGGCTTTCTGTCTCAAAACATTTTGACTCCAGGAAAAAGTTTATAGTCGAGTGCGAGCTTGTTCTCTATAAACTTGGCTCTGATACCATTCTGTAACACCCCCAACTCAAATATGGCAGCTATTATGCTGGGGGTATTACGCAAATAGAAACTAGGCACATTTATAGCTAACGACCACAACACGGGACGTTTATAAATGTTGCAAAACATATCATTTGAATTACAAACCATTTAGAGTACAAGGACTCTTAAGTCAAAGTAGCAGCGGAAAAAGTAAATAGAGTTTGCAGCAGAAAATAAACAAAGTTTAGCAGCGGAAGTAATAAAAGACACAAAAAGGTTTTACGAATGACATGCAAATAAAGGTAGAAAGACAGTAAAGCTGCCTTGACAGAAATGCCTCTTCAGCCTTAGCCACTCCACCAAGCCCAAAACATCATACTCCAAAGCTAAATATTAATATCATTAATACCTGAAACACATGCTTAAAAGTCAACACAAAGTTGAGTGTAATCCATAGGTTTAAATAATAAGGTTGAGCACAAGGTTTTAATCATAAGATATCAGCAACATATGCAAATATCGGGTAATCAAGGTAACAACCAATGTATAGAGGCATCCCTGTGCATATAACATTGTTAATGATGCTAAGCTCATGACACGCAAAACGTTAACCAACAAATCATAGTATCAATATAACCACGGAATTCACAATATAATAGTGCCCCCAAGGCCGAGTACTTGCCAATTACCCGGCAAAATCGAATATAGTACACCACAATTTGCCTATCCAGCAAAAGGAGTGGGAGGGTCAATTACTATAGGCCTATATCCCTATATTCGCGCTCACTCGCAAGTGATTAATGGTTCATGATTGGAGGGTCTTGCAATGGCAAGGTAAAGCTACTTAGCACATCGTCAGGAAAGCATACCAATCAGGAAAAGCAAACCAAAAAAACTTGTGCTCAAAAAACATTTAAAGCATGTATCTCACCCCATGGGTTTATAAACATTTAAAAGATAAAAAGCGGGGCTATGAATCACACCTTAATAATAGCAGGAAATGAAATCTATCAACCAAGCAAGCAATCAGTCACAGCAAACAATCCTCAGCACAACCTAATCAATTAATCAATAATGGCATAACTCAAAAATACTACTCGAATGTTTAAATAAACAATGCTTGAATAAAAGTCTCAGTAACAATGGCATTTGAAAGAAAAATAGATCTTTGAAAAGTCTCGCGAGGAAGACAAGAAAGATAGAAAAAGAATAAGTCGGCGAAATGACCCAATACGCAAGAAAGACGAAAGAATACCTCGAAGAAAGTCGTCAAAAAGAAATGGAAAGAAAAGAAATAAAAAAATGAAGGCACACTCAAATAAATTACAACGCGCTAATAACAAGTCTCGGATTTACCCATTTTCCCAAAATAACGTTGTAATAAAACAGTGTTAAAATAAATAGTATTTGGTAAAATAGTTTAGAATTTTACGAAATTTCGGCATGACCTGCCCGTTTATACAACATTTCCCGAGTCAACGACTCTTTAGTTAAATACTTATTACGTCAAGTTACAACATATAATATCTATTTGGACACATTATTCCCGTAAATATTAGTTGTTTAGATTATCGACCATTTCGTAGTTTTAGTACCAAAGGGTCCATAAGGTCCAAATAACCAATACCGTAATCTACACTACAACAAAATAGTGTCAACCCAATATCAAAATCAATCCGAGTCCAAACCGAACCCTCGGCTTAATCCAAACGCAACCAAATCAATCCCAACAAATCCAAACACTACCTAATCCAATCTAAACAATCCCAAAACAACAACAACATTAATATACCATCATCACCGACCACCCGTCGTGCCTTGGTGGTGGTGGTTCTCGGCTGCCGAGACACAAACAACCAAATGGACCCTCGAAAAACAATCAAACCCAAAAAAATATATACTCCCTCGTCATTACAAACCAAAACAACAACAAAACCCCAAAACCTCACCGAGTCGAGTGAGTCAACTCGGTGAGTCAACCGAGTCGCGGTCAAACGGGGTCAAGAAAAGATCCACACGAGTTTGCAAATATAAAAACATTTATATATAAGATTTATAAATAAAAACAATTTTTTTTATAAAAGATTTTTAAAGAAAATAAAAACTAGGGTTTTGTAAAAAGTTTGTAAATAATAAAAAGGGTGGCGCGTGGGGTCACTATACGGGTAGTAGGAGGTCTCGGTGGAGTGGTGGTGGTCTCGGTGGTGGTCGGCAGCAGGTGGGGTGGCGCGTGGAGGTGTATACGGGGTGTTTGGGGTGCGTGCGTGGTACGGGGGTGACGGGGGTGTCCCGTTCTACAAGTTGGTGCAAGAAAATTGGGTGGTCGGATAAGTTTTCTGGTGGCTGGATTTTGGTTCCGGTGGGTCGCCGGCGAACGAGAGAGAGAGAGAGAAAAGAGAGAAGTGAGAGGGTGTGTGTTTGTTTTATTAGTGTGAAATAAATAAANGCCGGCGAACGAGAGAAAAAGAGAGAAAAGAGAGAAGTGAGAGGGTGTGTGTTTGTTTTATTAGTGTGAAATAAATAAATAAATGGATAAATGGGTTATATATATTAAATAAAAGTCTATGGTAGTTTTTGAATTAATAGAAGTGTAGGGTGAATGAAAAAGTAAGATAAGGGACCAAATCTGTCAACATAGTCAAACTTCTCATAAAAACGGTTCGGGGTCCAAACGACATAGCAAACGGACTCGAAAAATTACGAAACTTTCGCCATTGTTCACGAAATAATTTTTCCAATAAAATCAAGCATAAACTTCAGAGTTTTTCTCAAACTCAAAATAATTCAAATAATTTGGCAAATGCAATACAATTCGAGTTTTCTAGGTTGTGCTGAGTCAATCAAGGAATAAAGTTCTAGTTTCCAAATATATCTCACACTTCTCAAGCCGAATTAACATGCATTAAAAGTTTAAAAGTATCTCAGGTACGAAAATAGATATTTGGCTAGAAATAGGTTTTAGGAAAAGTACCAGGTGTTACAACTATAAGGGACACTTGGAGTTTTTCTTCAATATGCGTGAGACCTAGGCCAAAGATTAATGACAAGGCAAATTTCCGAGTGAGCGTGAGACCTCACATGGATAATTTGCAGTTTCTAAGTTAGACGACTTAATTAAGTTGATTCGTGAGACCTAGAACTTAAGGCATGAGATGGGATAAAACCTGCTTACATGGCAAGTTGATGAATCAACTTGAAGTAAATCCCATAAATCATCTAGGAATTGGAAAACTTGTTTGCCAATTATTGTACGACAGATTACCATCTTTTGTACTTTCACTATTAGCAAATCAACTGATGTAGTGAAATTATGAAAAGTTGGATCCTATGTTTTCAAGAAACTAAGGTGGTTATATGAATATATCCATGGGTATTATGTTTACTTGAAAATATTTTCATTATCGAAAATACTAACGTTTGAACTTTTTCTGTAGAAATGGCTCAACCCGATAACTCCATGTTTGCTGCTTTCAAGGGTCACCTTGAGAGAACTAAATTGACTGGGAAAAACTTCAATGATTGGCACAGATAACTCAGAATTGTCTTGAGAGTGACTGGTAAGCTCAATTATTTGCAGACCCCTTGCCCCGAGAAACCTACTGGTCCGACTGCCACTAAGCAGGAAAAGGCTGAATGGAGAGTGGAGCATGCTAAGTACAATGAAGTTAGATGCTTGATGCTTCAAAGTATGGAACCAGTAATGCAAAAGAAGTTTGAGTATTACTTTCCATTCGACATGATCAATGAACTCAAGAAGGTTTATGAAAAGTCTCCAGCAGTTGAATTGTATGAGTCACTTGACAAATTACACAACTGCAAGCATGGTGATGGAAAACTAGTTGAAGACTATGTGAATGATATGAGAGAATTCTTTGATCAACTTCACAGGGTCGGATTTGGTTACCCCGACAATGTTCAAGTTCACTTAATCAACAGATCCCTTAACAAGGATTTTGCTGGTTTTGTGCAAAACTGGAACATGCACTGCTCGGGGAAGACAGTCTCAGAGTTACTCGCATTGCTTGTTGACTATGAGAAGCATCTACCAGCTAAAAGCAAGGCACCTACCCCACAAGTGTTGGCAATTCAAGGGGGTAGGATCCAGAAAAAACGCATGTGAACAAGGGTAAGGGTAAGGCTGATAAAGGCAAGCAGATGTTGGCCTATCAACCAAATCCAAAGGTGAATCAAAACCAACCCAAGAACCATAAGGCGAATCCTCCCATGAAGAAGGAACAGGCTTGTCACCATTGTCATCAAGTGGGGCACTGGAAACGTAATTGTGTGCTCTACATCAATGACTTGCGACTAAAGAAGCAGCAGAGTGAAGCTGGTCAACCCAGTTCATCATCAGGTGCGTTCTTTATGATTGAAGTATTTTCTCTATCTCATAAATTGAATTCATGGGTATATGATATGGGCTGTGGCATTCATATCTGCAATACTTTGCAGGGGTTTAGAGTGGAGAGAAAGCTGTCCTATGGAGAACAATTATTGCATGTGGGTAATGGAGCGCCTGCAGGAGTTGAAGCTATAGGAATATTTAATTTAGTGTTGCCTTCGGGCCTAGTACTATCTTTAAATAATTGTCATTATGCACCGTCAATTATTAGAGGTGTAATTTCCTTTTCATGTTTGTTGAATCTTGGTTATCATCATACTATTTCAAGCCATGGAATTTCAGCTTCTTTAAATGGTGTATTTTATTTTAATGCAATTGCTGTGAATGGTATTTTTGAGTTGGACATGACTAATAATGATAATGCTTTTAATAATAATTCAATGTATAGCATCAACCATAAGAGACTCAAGAAAGGTCTGGATTCGTCTTATCTTTGGCATTGTCGACTTGCTCACATTGGCAAGACTCGCATGGAAAAGCTGCAACGCGATGGGCTTTTAGAAAAGATCAATGATGAATCATTTGATAAGTGCGAATCTTGTATTGATGGCAAGATGACAAAGAAACCTTTTAAAAATAGGATTGAAAGGGCTTCTGATCTACTTTGTCTTATTCACATAGATGTGTGTGGGCCACTTAGACATGTGTCAAGGAGGGGTGCAAGCTACTTCTTAACATTTACGGATGATTATAGTCGTTATGGTTATGTTTATTTACTTAAACATAAATATGAAGTCTTTGAAACATTCAAAGTGTTTAAAGCAGAAGTAGAGTTGCAACTTGGAAAGAAGATTAAAGCTCTTTGATCCGATAGAGGTGGTGAATACCTGAGTCAAGAGTTTATAGATTATCTAGCTAAGGAAGTAATTATCCAGCACCTTACTTCTCCATATACTCCACAACAAAATGGTGTATCTGAGAGAAGAAATCGTACATTGCAAGATATGATACGATCTATGTTTAATCTAACTACTCTTCCTTTCTCATTCTGGGATTATGCTTTAGAGTCTGCTGTTCACATTCTTAATATGGTTCCCACAAAGAAGGTTGATAAGACACCATATGTAACATCCCAACCCTATAAGGGTAGAAGCACTACGTTATGGTGACACATCAAAGCATATACAGACATACAACATAAGTAATACAAAAGAATTCCAAAGGTTACAAAGGATTAATCTGAAATACAAGGTTACAAAAGAATCACAATGAAATACTAAGTCTGAAATGCAAAATCTCTTCTAGTCATCTCTAATCCAGAATATAGCTATCAGGGTGAAATCCAACTAAGCTCTTAAGCACTCTTCACTCATCTCCCAGCTTAAAAAGCTCAGTGAACAGATATAAACAAATGAAAAACTAATAAACAAAGAAAACGCAATTGAATGTCAAACGAATCCAAGAAACCTGCTGAGACAAAGGTTAAGGAATATGGAACATATAGTAGGACTAACAGAATAAATCAAAGGAAATACGAATACGGAATGTCAAACAATCAAAGGAAAATGAAACAGGAATGAGAAAAATAAAATATGTTGCATTGGACAAATATCAGAAAGTATAATGTGGATATAATATAAAGGTAAAGGTTAAGTAAAGGAAAAAGGTTAAAGTTTAGGTTTAGTATTCAGTATTAACCCCGTGCCCAGAACCAACCAAATCATACCATAAATAGCCTCATATGAAATCCAGAGGGAAGGCCTCAGAATATCAAATGTAAACAGAGGGGTGACCTCAATGGGTTGTGAAGGACGTGTTTTGCACACACAGCCACATTCACCAGATAGCAGATAACAATAACATATAACAGATAACATATCTAGGATGCACCCATACGCCCCCACAGAAGTCAGTTGGCCATAATAAATAAATAAAGCGCGCATAACATATAACAGAAGGGGACGATGTGGTAAATCACAAGACCACACAGGAGTCATAGGATCGGTGCATCAATGCTATGGACATGGAACCCCCATGCCTAGTGATAGCCCGGGTCTCATACTGAATAGGTGAAAGGTAAGTACAAAGGTTCATATCATAAAGGTTCAAATAATAAAGTGGATCATAGCAGTAGCTTAGGGAATCCTAACAAACAAAGGTTCGTATCAATGGTTCAAGGTTTACAGTGAAAGTTTTATAAGAACTGATTTGGACTACTTGGCAGATTCATTCTAAAACATGGTTATCATAAAAGTATTTCCTTAAAGCATTTTTGGCAAAGGTTATTTAAACTTCCATTTAGAAACGGACATGTTGTCATATTTTCAGAAATTAGTTCAAATCGTTTTATCTCATTTTACCAAGTTATGTTTTCAAAAAGAATTTTTCAGACAAACATAATATCAATGAACCAAAAATGTCAGATGTACCAAGGTCAGAAATCATAATAGTGGTAGGGAAATGGGACATAGCAATGAGAAGGCAAAGTCAAAGTTTGGCAAATGTCTAGGTCATCAGAATATCAAAGGTTCATAATCAAGGGTTCACAAATAAATGGTTCAAAGGTTCATAGCAAAGGTTCAATTCGAAGGTTTATATCAAATATTCATTTAAAGAAATCTTTTAATAATGGCTTTCATAAAAGTGATCTTTAATAAAGGTTTTCATAAAGATAGTCTTTAAAAGTAGTTTTCATAAAAGTTAGAAAAATTCCATATAAAAGTGGTATCGCATCGTGCTCATAAACATCATTTTAAAATAACTTTTCTCAAAACATTTTCATGATATAATTAAGAAAGGTTTTCACATCCAGTTACAATATCAAATGAACCTTCAAATTATCAAGGGATTCGAATATTCATGTCACAAGATAACGGACGAATTATATCAAATATCAAGGGAACAATAGCAAAAGCTCAAAGGGATCATATCAAGGTAAAGTATTATAATCAAGGATCAAGAGTCAAGAGAAACATTATAAGGAAGGTCACAATATATGTACCTCAACCAGATGACCAAACAAAATAAGGGGATTACCAAACGGAAAATAGGAACCACTCCTTCTTCACAGAACCTAAGTGAATTAGAAGCCGAACATTACTCAATAATTCATTTCAAATCAGATTACTCCTTTTTAGGTTATCTTTCCATTTTTAGAAACTTTCCATATTTAGCAGGTTTCTATTTTTAGAAAGATTTAATATCAAAATGCAAGTTAAATCATTTGTTAAACATTATTATGGAATTAGGGTTCATTTTAATAAGTTAAAATGATTTTAGGGTTTAAATAAATCACTTTTCATATTTTAGGGTTTCAAATGTAAATATGCCATAATTAAAGGTCTAATATGTAAATAATATAAGTTTTCATATTTTATACAAATTATACGTAAGTTAACAATATTAAACCTTCAAGTTTACAAATGTTACACTTAAACCCCTTAATTATATTAATTACAAATTAGTCCTTATTTAACATTTAAATTACAATTATTATCCATACAAATTCATATTAGCACATTTAACCCTTAATTATCAAAAATTACACATTTTACCCTTCACATAATATTTATACGAAGCACCTTCCAAAATTCCAAAATTTACAAAACAAACCCTAGATTTTAAAAAAAATACAATTCGCCCCTTTTAATTACAAATTAATCCCTTTAATTACAAAACGTACACTTTTTACCCTCTTACCAATTTTATATGATGAGTCCCTGGTCGTTTTATGATTTTAAAAACAATCCCTCAAGTTTATAATTTTACAAAATACACCCTTTAATTTTTAAAACTCCATTCGGTTTACAATAAAATCATAAAACACAAACCCTAATTTTTCCCAATCACCCAATCATAAGTAAACAATCATTACTTCATTTATTAACATATAAAAATCATCCAAACCCTAACCCTATTCTTATACGCCCCCTATTTCATTTAATTCGATCGGATCCAAAAGAGATAAATCAAAACAATTTCCATAAGCTTCGAATAAATGTAACCACATTTTATATGTGTCGAATATAGAGATATAATAAGCACAAAAATCACATTGAGCCACCATAAATTAATATAGGGCGATTTGGGATGTAGCATGATTTTAGGGTTTCTATTTTATTTTAATTCGTGCGATCTATTTAGCATGCATGGATAAATTTCAAACGCATATACAGAACATGTGAGATGCAAAGAGTGATAGAAAAATACCCTTGGTGGTATGGAACGATTAGAACAACCAAAACAATTTTCCTTTTCTCGGCTAGATTTAACGAGCCAACAAAATTCCCAGGCTTCAAATCAGAGTACCACAGCCCTTAGTACTATTTTTCCTGTGTTCTTAGCCTTCTAATACATCCTAGAAAAATGATAGATCGACCAAAAAAATTCTTTAGGCGCCGGTGTGAATTTTAGGGTTTTAGGAGAGTTATTTTGAATTTGTGATACCATAATAATAGAAAATAAATATATGGGGTGATAAGGGAGTGTTTTGGCCTAGTTTTGGGCTAGGATAGGGAGGACCAAATCAAATTCCAATATTTTCTAAAAATATCACAAGTATATCCCTTTTAAATGTTATGTACAAGTTTTAATCATTTTGGGCTTATGAATGTAAATGAGGCATGCCCAATATTTTTAAATGAGTTCAAATATTGTAAATGTTCATAAAAAATAATATTGATCATATGTTACTCATTTCCAAATTTTTTGGATTTATTTGGTGCTTTATTTAAGTGTTTATTTAAGTTTTAAATTATAGGGGTAATTTGGTCATTTTACATGTTTGGCAAATTTTAGGTTTTACAACTTCTTCCCCTCGAAAAGAAAAATTTCGTCCTCGAAATTTGAAGTCACAAAGTTAGACGGAGTCGTAGCAAATCGCAAAAGATCGTCAGAATTATCCTCACGCTCGGGGAGGTTCTTCCAAAAGAATCTTCAAAAACAAAATAGTTCCTCATGACTCGATCTAGACAAGGTGGTTTTGGATTCCTCAGAATGAGACAAATCAGGTTGAATCTGGTCAAAAATCCAATGCAACATATAACGGATGGTAGGTGAAATCTTCTTGGTAACAACACAAAGAATACAGATAGAAGTTAGGTTGAGTAACAGTATCTGTAACACCCCCAAAATTCGTACAGCGGAAGACTTACAAGCTTTCGGGTTGCTACGTAAATTGATACCATCGCAAGCAGAGATAACAAGATAGCATAGATATTAATGTAAACCAAAGTCAACAAAAGTCAAAGTTTACATAAATCCATAATCTTTAGATAGGCAAGCCCAAAATAGATAATAGACAACAGGTCATATAAAAGTAATATCAGAGTTTTCTTTCGACGTCTCAAACCAAGCCAAGATCCAAGCCACATTGCCGTAGTCCAAGTAGTGAAAGCAAGACTTCTAGTTACCTGAGAAATACATGCTTAAAAAGGTCAGCTTTCGCTGGTGAGTTCATAGGTTTAGAGTAAAAATCATACGGGACCTGAAGGATTTTAGCGCTATGTGTAACTAGAGCAGGCATAGACATCATAGTTCAATCATCACGCAAAAGCATCAATAATTTATCACCTTAATAAGGATGAAAGGTCATAGTGAGTGGGCCCCTCAACGGTCACTAGTCGGATACAGCAAGGAACCACCCGTTACTGCCCAAATCTAGGCCGCAGCAGAGTCTATACCAAACTAGGGTCAAAACGCCCTAGCTCTAGGTCAACGTCTACTTTCGTCTATCCTAAAACGAAGTAGTAGCAGGTCCAAGAAAACTAGCAGCATGTATTCTCCCCCAAATTTAGGAAACCATTAAAATACGAGTAAAAGTGGGGCTATGAAACTCACCTCGAATGTAGCAAGCAGAAATCAAGATAGATACGTATAAGCAAAAGAGAGTAAGGCTAAGACTTCACAGCAACTACGATTTGGCACGACCTATTCACATTTATAGAACTTAACTTAATATAATTCTCGAAAGTTAATTACTTCCCTTGATTTCCAGAATAGTTTCCGTTTATTTCCGAAAGAAAACATTCTTTGAAAAGTTTTAGTTATCGCTTGGTATCGTTCGGTATCGTTTGGTATGGGCACTAGAGACAAAGTCTCGACTCAAGTAAACTCATGCCAAATAAACTCATCAAATATCATCATAAACGTATAGTCCAAAACCTCTTAACGACATAGACCTCAAATAAGTCATATAGTCCACATAGCACGTAAATAGCATTCACAACATATAGTATACCCATACATAGCACATAAGGGTCAAAGTCAAATGATATGACCTCATGGAACGATAAGTCATCGTATGAAGGGTCGACGGCTTATCAAATTCGTCAACTTGATAAGTCC